>PVLA01005694.1:0-46791 GCA_004027455.1 Hydrochoerus hydrochaeris
TGCCTGTCTTAGGCGGCCGGTGGTGCAACATATGTGTCCTAGTTGCCCGTCTTTGGCTGCCTGTCCAGTGTCTCAGGGCAGTTGTCTCACAGGAACCCCGCAAATCCTCCTCCATGAGCTCTCCCACCCAAAGCTCCCGCATAAACTCTCTCACACTACTCACAGAAGGCAAAACCCCACAACCAGTCCTCACAAAGGGTTATCTAGAGGGCCCCCAGCAAACCCCCTGGAGTCTCAACCCTCGACTCCATATTGAGCATTACATAAAAACATACACATGTGAACTACACAAATTACAATTATCAGTACAAAACATTCCAAGATCCCCGCGCCCAATTCCCACATGCGGTGTCCTTTTCCTGGAGAAGCGATTGTCACAAGGCGTGGATGGACTAGGACGCGGTATGGACAGAAAAGGGCGCCGCAGAAAAACTAGGCAGCAGGGGCAAAAGTTGTCAAAGAAAAGAAACAATAGTGACTGATCAATTATCTGACATCTTGACTATGTGGAAAACTGTACTGAGAAGATTACAGAATGTGGAAAGAATTTGTGAGAAGTATATAAAATATTAAACCCAAAGAAAAATACTAAGACAATTATCAACTTCGAGATAAATAAAATCCTGACAAACAATGGAAATGAAGTATTGGCTGATTTTTAGCACTTCCAGAAATAATAACAGCATAGAAAATATATAAATACTGATTTAACCAAACTCATGATTAAATTTTATTGAGATGAGAGGAGAAAATGGTGAAATAAATCATTTCTTCTATATACAAGTACAATAGAAAATGTCTGAAGGTAATGTGTTTATTACATTGAGAATGAATTTGGTGAAATTGAGAATGAATTTGGTGAAATTAATAAACACAGATATGTAGAAAATGAAGAAACAGCATGAGTGGAAAATGTCTACATGTATGAAACAGCATAATGTTATAGGGAAGGGTACTATTATTTCCTTATAAGGAAATTTACCTTTAAAGTATGTGCATGTATTATTTGATGATAATTTTTAATACACTGGCCTATTTTAGCTTAGTAATCACAACACAGAATAAAAAAGCCAAATGGCCTAAGACCAGAGCAAACAGTCTAACTATTTCTCCCCCAAATTTCCATGTTGAAATCTTGACCAACAAAACAAAAGAACTAGGACACGAAGTGATTATATCATAAGAGTAGAGCCCTCATGAACAGGACCTAGTGATGTGTCACCTCTTCCACCATGTAAAAACCCAGGGAGAAACAAGGTATATAAACCAAAAACAAAATTTTAACAGACCCTACATCTGCTGACACCTTGAGCTTGGACTTTTCATTACTCTGAAGTGCAAAAAAAATAAATTATAAATTTATGAGCTACCCAATCCATGATGTTATATGATGGCAGCCCAAACCAACCAAGACAGATTACAACTACATTTTCTACAGACAAGATGGAGCTGGTATCCCCTCGTGATTCGTAAAGATGAAATTATGCATTTGCTTAATTTCATTGTTCTTGAATTGACAGTGCACAGTTATACTTTATTTTTAAAGATTTTGATTAAAGTTGAGTATTTTAAGTATCAGACAAACTACAAGACAATAACAACAAAAAGATGATGCTAGTGTATCACTGCAGCCCCTACAAGGCTCAAGAGCTCCATGATCTGTCGTCTCAGTCACTTCCTGATAGCCAGGACACAATACCCAACACCACAATATAAAGGAGGAAAGGTTTACTTTGGCTCCGTAAGTTTCAGTGCATGTCATAGAAAACAGTATGATGGAAGAGTCTACAGTAGAGAAAAACTGTGCTTGCTTGGGCAGCACATACATGGTGGAGAAAAGTTGCTCAGGTCATGGTGGCAGGAAGAGAATATGAGGAAGAATCCCAGGAGAGACACATTCTCCCCTCATCAAGGGCCTAGGGTTGGCCTGTGAACACCCCACCTCCTAACAGCAAGTCAGATGTAGGCACTTCCATAATTCAGTTACCTTCCAAAAGTCATGCCTATGAGCACAGGAGACTCTCGGAGGACATATAAACCATAATGCCATCTCTCCCCAGTATCACTGGACAAACCACACTAGGGTTATCAAGGAATAGAAGGGAGGAGGGTGAAAAAAGGTTGGAGGGAAGCAGGTGTTTAGCAAATGCCTGTAATCCCAGCATTTAGGAGCCTGAGGCAGGAGGACTACCCTGAGTTTGATGTCGGCCTGGGCCTCACAGTGAGTTCCAGGCCTGCCTGAAACACACACATAGCAAGATCTTGTCTCAGAAAAAAACAAAAACAAAAAACAAACAATAAAACCTGAAGGGGCTTATTGCTTTGAAGTCCTGGCAGTAAAGAATCCAGTCAGAAAGCAGAAGTTAAGAGAAAGGCCAAATAGAAGGAAAGACAGTGGAGCAAATGATCTCCATAGCACTCAAAAGAAAATAAAAAGGGCCCTTGGTGCCTAGCAGATACATAGATCTAAATTTATCATATCATTAAACTTCCACAGGCCTACCTAATATTGGACACCAAATAGTACATGGTAAGTGGTTACTTATTAAGCACTAGATTATTTACCTATTAAGTACTAAATCACTCAAGTAGTTAATGAGTGCCTCATTGTCAACTTTTCTCTTGATATCATGACTTTAGAAATTACATCAACAGAATGGTATTGGCCTCCTATCTCAATAACAACTATTATGCAAAAGTAGAATTCCTACTTCCTGGAAGGACTCTGCCTCACCATTCAATCTATATACTTACTCTTTCCTCACAAAAGAAACTTCTGAACTACCAGGTGGATAATTAATCTGCATGTTCAAATACTCTTTTATATTCCCTAGAAGTTAAACTACATCAAAAAAAATTCATCTTTTATCACTGGACACTCCTAACTAGCCCAAATGAGATCAGGCTGCTTAACAAACATAACTAATGTACTACTTCAGTGGTCTGTAGGCACAACCAACTGGAAGAGTGAAAAAGGAGGGAATGCCTAGGAATAAAACCATGTTCTTGGGTCCATTCACAGATCCTACTGAATATTCATGGGAACCCAGCAATCTACATCTTCATAAGTTTAAGGGTAATTCTTATACATAGATAACTCTCTAGCATTGTAACACCACTGGAATCACAGGGCAGCCATGATGCTTTTTATTTCTAACTCTTGGACCACTTCTGGTGTCCTATAACCCTTCCAAGTTGCTCACTGCCAACCACCCCATATTTTATCTTCATCCCAGAACCATGAAAAAGTTCAGTTACTCTGAGGTAAGGACAAAATCTAATGCTGACAACATTAATGGCTGTAGACATTAAGACCAGGCCAGTGCTTTGAGGGTTTAGTGTAAGATATTTCTACCTATAAAAGCTGCTTTGCAGGAAAACCTAAAGAGTGGCAGAAACAGTTACTTTATGCTCCACCATTAAAACAGTTTTTACCTTTTTAACGGTACTGGGATTGAACCCAAAACCTTCACCACTCCTTTATTTTGAGTCAGGATCTCACTAAATTGCTACGTTTCCCAGAGTGGGCTCAAATTTGCGGTCCTCTTGCCTCAGCCTCACGGAGTGCCGGGATGAGAGGAGGGCACCACAGTGTTTGGCTTCCTACCACTCCTTTCTAAACTTTTTCTAAACTGGATACTTATCAAGTCAAAACTGCCTCACAGGGTGTGAGGTGTTGAGAGAACTGGCAGATAGCCAGTGGACTGGAGGACTTTCTTCTCTACTCCAGAGGGCTGAGTCTGTGATCTACAGCTGTATGGAATCAGTTAGACACACAAACAAACATGGTAATGGTAGCCAGTCAGAGGGGATCTGACCTACAATCCTAGCAGGCCCTACTGCAGTCTTCTGAACAATGTGGCTCTACATAATCAAGTTACTATACATCACAGCATCCTCGTTCACAAGGCCTATAAAAACATTTAAGGAAGCTCTTATTTCTTAAACTCAGCAATTTACTCCTGATAAATCACAAGCCTACTTTTACGAAATTATGCAGATCCCTCTTCTCAAGATGTTCGGTTTGCAAAAAGATAGATGCATTAAGGGCTAAGCCATCAATTTTCATCTCTCAAAAGAATCATTTGTTTTTATGAAATCTGATCTAACATCTGATTATAATTTAGTCCATTTAAAGTCCATGGTATGTTGACATGAATTCTTTAAATGTGGTTTTCAGCTCAAACAATGCTTGAAAAGTAATTTTAAGGTAATAGTGTTTGGCCTAGGATAAAAGTTGTAACAGATATTGTTACCTCAATTCCCTTTCAAAACCTATGTGCATGTATCTACAATGCAAATTCACTGGTTATATTCTAAGCTATAGCTTATTCATATTCCCAGACATAACTTTGGTTAGAGAGTCAAATTCAATCTCAATTAAAATGAATCTCTTATAACAGCACAGTTGGCCTATGTGTATTCATTTTCCTGAACAGTTCTAGTAAGCGTTTTTGTACTGTTTACTTTGGAAAGTAGAAACACACCTTTTTCTTAAATTCAAGGTACTTAAATATCTTAAGTCTAAACTATTCAACAGTCTCAAAATATTCAAGCCTTTTTAAAAGTTTAAAGTTCATTTTGCTGACAGTGGGCAATGCTCTCCCAAGTGCTGGATGTTCATGTCTAAGGCACCTACCCTGACATGTACAGAATAAGAATTCTCCATACTATCTTTTGGGTTTTCCTAACTATGTGAGGTTAACTTCAGAAAAATTTGAAAATAAGTTTTTGGTTTTTGAGTAAGTCAGATACAATACTGGAATCCAGCCTTTTTTAAATGGTGTATTCTCACAGGGAATTTAAAGATTTTATCGCAGGCAAGGATTTTATATTTATGTAATTATTTTTTTAAAATTTATTTGGTTTATTTTGAAGGTAGTAAAATACAGCAGAACAAGACAGGACATAGCCAACTGAGGCAGTGCAGTGAAATTGGTACAGAACCTCACAGCAGGCCACCAGAACAACAGCAATAGGCACAATAGTATACCTGGTATTCTTCACAATAGTTGTTCACTCAATCAGGTAGAGCAGTATCGAAGGAAATGCCGAAATTATAAAAACAGAATATTAAATAGAGCAATACCATTGATCAGAACAGAGCAAAACAGAGATAAAAATATTTGCCTTCAAAGAGATGGCAGAAGAAAATCTCCCTTATTTGCTATATTGCCTATAGTCAAACTCACAAGAGATGCTCAGATCTCCGGCTCTCACTTGCTAGGAGGGGGAGGGGTGGATGTCTGATTCTTAGCCGGCGCCCCGGTAGGCTCACAGCCACCCACCAGAGGGGTGAACTGGCTGCCCATTTTCCCAGCACCCCAAGGTCCAACATGGTGCGTCACGAGTCTCCGGAAACACTGATATGGTTCTCACCCTGGAGCAGCCGCGGCTTGCCAGGCCACAGCCACTTATCAGAGTGGCATGCTGGCGGCTGCCTGTTTTCCCATTGCCCCAAGGTGCAACATCTATTTATATAATTATAATAAGTCTAAATTATAGTGATATCATAGGAATCAGTAAGTAAAGTGTAAATTCACATACTTTTATTGCATAATTTGGTCTATTTAAAGAAAAATTAATTTCCATGTACTTGAGCCTATAATTTTTATCTCTAAAAATATAGTCCAAATAGTAAAAGAAAAAGTAAAAACTATGGCATAAACATGTTTACCTTAATAATACTTGTAATAAGCAAAATATGGAAAAACCAATGTGGAAATTAAGAAAATTTAAAGGGCACCATTTCAAACATTTAAAGTCATTTCAAAGTAATGATTTCAAGTCATTTCAAAGTAATGATTTCAAGTCATTTCAAGTAATGATTTTCAACTCTAATGCAATAAATACAATGATTATAATAAACTAGTGATTAGAAGAAAAAGCATAATATGTAAGTCTCATGACCCTCTAAAAGTGTATAATTTACATAAAAGTAAACACCAGTTAAAAGCTTTTATAAGTCTAACCACATTTTAAATTGTTTGTGAGAAAATATGGAAAATACTATGAATTTGTGTTTGCTCATAGATATAATTTAAGCCAGTCTGATTTATACAGAGTATTTTAAGACTGAAAAGTCAGAATGAGTGTACAAAACAGCATATCTTGCCTGAATTGTTGTTCAGATAGGCCACTGTCTATCTGAGCATGGCTGCTTAGCTCCTAGTAGATCCTGAGAAGCTCATCCCCACTCCTCTGCCTCAGAGGCAAACTACAGCTCTCCATTCCCAGGACCTGATCATGAAAAACTGAATCAGCCTAATTATACCTATCAGTGGCTAGGAACAGGACCTTACAATTGTGCAGCTTCCAAATAAGCACCTTTTGGAGGAATGATTATAAGCCAACAAAAGTGACTTTGAAAACCAGGATGCTACATTGCATGCCATTAGAACAGTTAGAGCTGGCAATGGGCTTCTCACCACAGTCCTGCATGAGCCAGGAAACGTTCTAACACAGGATCAGAGTCAACAAGTGCAAGACGAGGAGCAGCGGGCTTCCCCACAATAATTAGTTCACTGTAATCTGAGCTTCAGTGGGATACACACTGAAGTGATTCTTGAGCAATCTTTGTACAAAAACTTGAAAACTCAAGCGCCTTCCTCAGGCGTGAGCCAGGAAGAGAACCAGAGAGTGGCCCCCAAGGTTTTTCCACAGCCATGGTGGAACCCAGGAGGCTGTACAAGGAAGAAATTCGCCCGCCCTCTTGTTAAGCACCTTCCTCCAGCGTGAGCCAGGAGGAGACCCCCAGCAATGTTTCCTGTGAGCCTAATGGTGTGTCGGCTTGGAATCAAACATCTCAAACCACCCCCGCCCCGTTAGCAATTGGGGACAGAGGTGGAGCATTTCTTGGCAGGATGACTGTATGCAATATAGCAAATATGGGGGGTCTCCTCTATCTTCTCTTTGAAAGTAAGTGTTGTTTTCAGTTTTGTTTCATTATGATGAATTGCTTTACTCTATTCAATATTCTCTTTTGATTGATTTTATAATGTTCTGTATTTGGTTTGATTTTGCTATACCTAATTGACTAGACAACTATTGTGAAGATAATGAGATATACTATGGTACCTATTACTGTTATCCAGGAAACCTGCTGTGAAATTCTGTACCAAATTCACTGCACTGTCTCAATTGGCTTTGTTCTGTCTTGTTCTGTTGTATTTCTACTACCTCCAAAATAAAAAAGTTTTTAAAAAAATAAAAAACTTCCAAAACTGTAATTGAATAACAAAACATAGGGAAACACACTTGCCTCTCCCCTTTGAGCAGACTTTGTAAAAGACAATCAATATTGCCTAGGTTAGAGAAGAATGTTAAAACTGCTCCTTAGGGAACAATCAAGCAGCTATAATTTAGGAAGAAATACTTCTCCCACAGAAAAATGTTCCCCTTACCTGTCCCCCTTCAGAAATGGGGAAACTGGCCTCAGGATTTCTATATGGAGAGGGTCTCTTTTCAAGCAATCAACACTGATCTGGTTCTATGCCCAACTCTTGCCCAGGTGAAAATGAGACAAGATCAGAAGTAAAAGAAAATCCAGAACTTTGGGGATTATTTTCATTGGTTTTTGTTTTTGTTTTTCTTAGTACTGGGGATCAAACCCATGACCTCATACTGCCAGGCAAATGCTTATGCCACTGAGCTAAACCCCTGGCCCTTTGTTTTCATTTTTAATTCTCTGAAAGACTTATACTTAGGGCCAAAGAACCAATGTCAACCCAAAATTATTCTATTAAGATACTAAACCAAAAACTGTCCCAAACTCTACTACTCCCCAAAAACTGTAAGAAAAAATATACAATGAAAAAAGAATGGACAAAAATATCATCCTAACTTTTAAAACTAAAATTCATTCACATACGAAATGTGGCATATATTGCTCATCATGACACATAAAGAAAGGATTTTGTCCAGCTAAGGACAATTAATACAATAAATGCAATGGATGTTCTTCTTGGAATAAACTTTTTGTGTATATTTTCATTTTAGGAAAAAGAAGCTGAATAGAGTATAAGATCACATTTATAAAAGGTATGGGCAGGATATAAAGAACTGTCATACTCTGGAAAATATATTATGTACATTCTAGAAAAACAGTAAGTATCACATTTGGAGAAACATTGCTAAGTACTGCATTAAGTTAGCAAATAATTGGAATTTGACAGCACAGGCTAAAAAAAACACATGGGGACAAGAAGAATTCAGAGCAACTCCTTCACTGGACAATCCTGAGGCAGGGTATATGTCAGGAAAAGCTAGATGAAAAGCAAGAGGAGGAAAATAAAGTGCTCTAAAAGAGATAACTGTATGTATACTTAAGTGTGTAGGATTGATAACCATGTTTCTAAGTTTTTGTTGGATCGGTGAACAGAACTGTTTGCAGCCTCACTGTTTGAATGTCCACTTCGTATGCTTTAATTTTGTAACTTGAACAACTATATCCAAGAAGACAATATGTAATGTATCAAATAGTGGTTTCTAACTATTTTTTTTGAAATTCTGTATTGTTTCTACCCTTTTTTTTCTGTTTTGCTCCCCCCCCCCTTAAATAAAATTTAAAAAAAAAAAAAGCTAGATGGCCGCGGGGTAAAAAAAAATCATGTAACTGAACAGATAAACCTTCCTAAAACTGTCATTATTCCTTAATAGAGAAACTGGCACAACGATTTTCTCACTGCACCTAGTCAGTCTCCTCACCAGTTAAGCTTAATTTCCTGCCATGGTCTAATGAGGGACAGTGAACCTTGCAGGAGGTGGCAAACCATGGAACGCACACCACAGCAGGCTGATCTGTATCACCGAAAGCTCTAAAAGTTTCACCATCATTGTTTTAGAGCTTTCAGTGATAACAAACAGCTGCTGAAGCATGCATGCCATAAGTGTACCACCACCGGTCCAAATGTTTGCAATCTCCCAAAACTCTTATGCTGAAATCATAACTTCCAAGGTGATGTTATTAGGAGGCAGGGACTTTGGAAGAGGTTAGATTAGGCAAGAAAGCCCTCGTGAATGGGATTAGTGCCCTTGTAAAGGGGCCCATAGGAGTCTCCTCAGTACTTCCATCATGTGAGGTTACAGTAAGAAGGTGGGGCCCACACACCGGAAATCAAACACTGAATCTGATGATGCTATGATCTTGGATTTCTCAGTCTTGGTAATTACGAGAACTAAATTTTTAATGCTTAGAACCCATTCAGTTGATAGCAGCTTGAATAGTCTGACATCCCCTCACTGTCTTTACAATTCAGGAAAAATATTGCTTTTTGGTCTTAATCAAAGAAAGTACCTTACAGGGAAGAATACCACTCTGGGTCAAATTCTTACTAGCCCCCACTCCTTATCTTATGATTCAACAGCATCTGAAGCAATGTTAAAGCAGACCAATGTATGTGGCAGTTTCAGAATATATGATGCTGAGCAGGTGTGAAGCAAAATTCAGTTTTTTGAAAGGGAGAACTGAGCGACAAAAAAGACATGAACTCTGTAAAAGACAAGCCTACCTTCATAGGTAAATGGAGACCACTTGAGACTATCCTCATTAGTGAAATAAATAAGAATCATATTTATAAATATCATATTATGTCTCTAGTGTAAAAAGTAAATAAGAACTACAAGTGTAATAAAACCAAAATGTGTAACTGCTATTATAAAAAAGAGAGGAAAAGAAAGTGCTCTAAGGGATATAACTGCATGTATGTTTGAGTGTGTAAAATAGATGACAATATTGCTGAATCTCTGTTGGATCTTTGAGCAGAACTGTTTGTAGTCTGTTTGAATGCCTACAATGTACCCTTTAACTTTGTAACTTGAACAACTACATCCAAGATGATAATATGTAATTTATAAACTAGTGATTTCTTGGTGGTTTTTTTTCTCATTTTCCTTTCTTCTTTCTTTTTCTTTCTTTTAGAATTATGTATTGTTGCTACCTTTTTTTCTGTTTTGCTTATTTTCTTCTCTTTAAATAAAATTTTAAAAATTTATAACTGCTATTGAAAAAAAGAGGAAATAGGAAGTGCTATAAAAGATACAGCTGCATGTATGTTTAGGTATGTAGGATTGATAACCATATTTCTAGGTTCTTGTTGGATTGTTGAACAGATCTGCTTGCACTCTCACTGCTTTAGTGTCCACTTAGTGTGCTTTAATTTTGTAACTTGAAAAGCTATTTCTAAAAGAACAATATGTAATTTACCAACTAGTGATTTCTTACTGTTTATCCTTTTCTTGAAATTCTGTAATATTTCTATCCTTTTTCTGTTTTTTTTCTCTTTCAATAAAAAAATTAAAAAAGACAAGCCTACTTTGTGTGTGTGTGTTTGTGTGTGAGAGGGATACAGAGAGAAAGACAGAGAGAGAATGAATCTAAAGTTAAAGATCAGTTTCTTACCAGCAAACTCTCTTTATGTCATTGTTAAAGTAAAATATTTCCCACTGATTCCGGGGCATATGGTTGTAATCTACACTTCTGTACAGTATCATTTGGTATCTGTAGATCATTTGACAGGCATTTCTTTTTTCCTAACAGATAATCTTAAAAAGCTACAAAATACAACAAGATATTGGAACAATGGGAAAAATCTTAAACACTAAGGTAAGTGGAGTCACTCTTATTAGAAAAACTTGCAACACTCATTCGGTTGTAAATTTGCAGAAAGAAAAATTTTAAGTCTGGTAAAATCCCCAAGCTTCCCTCTTTCAAACAAGAGAAAATTACACTAACTTCCCAAAGCATACATGTTATAAGAAAAATACAAGTAGTGTGAGTAGGAAAGCCTTCTGCCAAGTATATTAATTCTCTTTCCAGTCACTGGAACTGAAAGCTCAAGATTCACTAGTCAGGGAGAAGTTTTAAAAGATGGTCTATAATGGGAAGAAATTTGTTCTTAATAGACTTCCTTGAAATGAGTAATTTCACAGAGAACTGCAGGATGGGAGCCCAGAACCAACAGCTCCAACTCCTCAGCCCAAGCAGGCAGTTTACATCCCATCTAGTTGCAGAGGTACCAATTCCTGCATCAGCCAAGGCTGATCTACCCAACCTAGGAAAGGGATCAACAGTGAGCAGCTACTCTGGTTTTCATTCTATGCATCGAAGAGTAATTTTCTCTTAGCAAAAATAAATCCATTTAACTATTTTAAGTCCATTCAAGACAGGTTTGTTGCTTCGTGCTCAATCTGCTTACAATAAATTCAGTGAAGACAGATCAATCACATACCACCCATAATCCCACTGGACCGATGGTTGGTAACTGTTACCTTCATATGAATAATTGAAATTTTAGATTTTCTGGAAAGCACTGTAAATGTGAAGATGGGAACAAAAACAATAAGTGACAGTTTGTGATTAGATCTACTAGATGACAACTATTCATATCTCAGCAAAATTACTGAACCTTCCTAAGGTGCTATTTACTCCGGTGTGAGAGAGGGGTTAGGAGAATTCCTATCCTTTAATAGTTTACACTGAATTTTTCCAGAAGCAGATTCTGTGAACACACTACTCTGAAAGTCATTTATGTAAAAGGAGGCAACAGGGGAACTGGTAGGAAGATAGAAAAGCAAAATATAAAAGAGTAAAGAGGGAAGTCTCCACAGGACCCGTATGGGAGAAAAGGATCCTCTCAGAGACAGCAGATGCCTCAGGGCTGCCCCTGTGAAGTACCTGGAAGCAGGCATCCACCAATCACTGTCATCACCAGCAAAAGGCTTTTACGAGGAGCAAGTTCCTTTGGCTTCGATGCCCCTGGAGCAACAGTGTTAGGGACAAGGGTGTCAACCTTACTCTGGTTTTATTTTTCCCAGCTTATTTTATTTTTTACTACATGTTTATGTTGTATAATTAATACCTTCATGGCAGGGAGTTGGTACATGAACTTATGCACCTTAATCTTTTACTTCCTCTGCCCCCTCCCCCCCAATCCCTAGATCCACTTCCCATCTGTCTAACATCTCCCTCCCTGTTTCCTACCATCTGTCTTATATCTAGGCTGCCAGGAAAACCCTCAGACCCAAGCAAACTGCCATCCAGAAGCAGGTCAGCGCTGACTCGATACTATTTTTGTACCCCCAAACCACATAAGAATCCATTCTTACCTCAGGAGACATGGAGTGCCTTAGCTGTTGTGTACACAGGGCCCCTGGATCTGGGTCTACTCGGGAGCCCGCTGCAAGCTGCCAAGGCCCTACCTGCCTACTTAAAGGGTTCCAGAATGCCACAAATGAGTGCCTTTCATACCTGCTCCATCATCGATAAGCAATGAAGGATCTAAACTAAAAATTCAACTTACATTTAAAAACTTAACCTCCAAATCAGCAACACCCTTCCTTCTCTCCAGCAAAACAGTGACTGGTGAGGTCCCTAAATGCTCAGGGCTCCCAAAACACATCCTGGCACTGTTACCCATCTCTGTTCCCACCAGCGATGTTGTTCACTTACCCAGAGTCAAGTATGTTTGTTCACAAATATGTTTGTTAAATAATCTCAAAATATATTAATGTTTCTAATCAAACCCATATTTAGCAAAGGCTTCGGCAAACAGCCAAAAAAGGTATCTGTGGGAGACGTGTGAAACAGATATTTGCATATTTTAGGGGAACAATATTTATAGAGTGTATATATTTTGTACTTAATTTAACCAACATTATGTTGGTTTCAATCACATTGGAAAAACACTTTTGTATAAAACACTCTGACCAGCACTTCTCTAGCTCTCTGTGGGGTGGCTGGTATGTCTGTTCAAAGGTAACTTCTCAATCATGTGAGATCCTTTCTGAAGATGGCAGACCAACATATCAAATCCTAGTATTTCCTGGAATGAACTACTTACTTCTTACAACACAGTGACCACCTCATCTGATGACTGAACCTAGCAAGGTCAGCCCCAATCTGAAAATGTTAAATGGAAAATTCTAAGCTATTCACAAACTTCAGAGAAAGAGAACAAGAAGTCACCAAGAAGCAAGCCCTCCCTGAAAATCAGTACCATGTGCAGGCCATTGTGGGGACAGCCAAACACCAGCTTTTTCCCATGTATCAGCACCATTCACTGACTATGGGGGAAGAGAACAAGAAGTCACCAAGAAGCAAGCCCTCCCTGCAAATCACACCATGCACAGGCCACTGTGGAAGAGCCAGATGCCAGCCTTTTCCTGTGAGTCAGCACCATTTGCGGACTGTGGGGGGAAAGAACAAAAAGTCACCAAGAAGTCCTACAAATCAGTGCCATGTGCAGGCTGCTGGGGGTACAGTCAGACACCAACCCCTTCAGTGCACAAGCGAGGAAACAAGAAGACCCAGACAGATGAATAAATGGATTAATAAACAAAAGAATCAAAAAAGTAAGGAGAATTTCTTGATGATTCTACTTGGAATAGATCTAATTCACACTTAAAAATTATAATTGATTACATTTATACTGATAGCATGTATTTTGCCAGTTATAGAACAATCTCAATAGTAAGGAAAAGATATCCTTTAAATGATTAAAGTTTAACTAGAAGAAAGCACTCAAAATAAATATTGGCAATACTATGTATATAGAGTGTGGCATACCAGCCCATACTCTTCAGAACTTCTGCATTTCTGTTAGTATATAATAACTACCCCAACCACTTCTCTTAAAGTACATCAGTATCTGTCACACAAAGATAGAATAATGCTTATTAAAATATTACATATTATTTTAATTAAGTAATGAGTTAATTTCTCAGTTATTCCAAATGAAAGAATCAATAACAGAACTACCCATTTTCTCCTGGTTAGTCTACCAAAAAAGCATAAGGCATACTTTACCACTGTGGCTCCATATGAAAGAAAAGGGGAAATATAAGATGTTTTTGTTTTTGAGGGGACAGATCTCACAACAAGATCCACTTGCCTAGTGAGCTCTGTGTCCTTTATTACCAAAGACTGAAATAATGGAAATTGAGAAATAGGAGAATAAAATTGGAAAGGCAGTAGCCTCTAATTCATCAAAATATGAACACTGACCCTTGTATTACCCTATTCAGAAAATAAATCACTTCCTTAAGCAATGAGGCATGTTCATCATTGTATTTTTTAATGGCAGTACCTGTCTTAAAAACTATTCAACAGTGACTGGAACCAACCAAATGATTCATAACTGATTTTTTAATGAATTGTGTCATAGTCCCGGATGAGAACAGACCACACAGACTACTCAGCCTTGCCTGCCAAGGCAGAATACTCTTCAAAATAAGAGGAAAAAACATCAATGCCACAATGCTAGCTAAATGCATTACTCTTGCCATATTAAACACCACAAATGAATTATTGCTCTGGTTCACACAGCATTCAGTCAGTTGAGCTTCACTTTTCTCTTCCTCTACCACTACTGGCCAACCACGGAGATCTAAGGTGAAAGGGTATTCATCACTATACCGATGGGGTTGTACAACCCTAATTCTATTTATTCTGAATTTTTATTAATGAAGAACAGAATCACTTGCAATTATAAATTTATTTATAATCTGCCCTAATCAAACTCTTCCATATTCATTCATTTATTCACTCAAAAAACATTTCGCTCCCACTTTGTCACTGTGCTATGCATGGAAACAATGAAACAGACTAACCAAGTCACCCTAAATTTGCCTCAGAGTTTCCTACTTTTAACATAAAAGCCCCTTGCTCTCAGAAATTCCTCAATCCTATACAAACTGGAAGAATTTGTCCCATCACTCTGAGAAATAAAGGAAGAGGAAAAAGTGTATGATTCTTGTACTTGTGAGCTTTCCTACCCAATAAAGGAGAGAAAACATAGCTACAAATTACATTAACAGCAATGAACCTTGTATCCTAGAGCACTGGCTAAAGCCAAGAGCTAAGTGGCCTATGAACATGTTCCCAAAGCAATGAGACTAGCCCTGGATGTTGCAGAGGCCACCTCCTGCCCTAGTGCACAGGGAACACTAGAACTGGTCCTAACTTCACCATCATTTCACTCAAAATCCCATCAATACAAAAAGGCAGAGAACACAGGGTGCGGAGGTTTTGAGGAGAACAGTATGCATGCTAAGAGGTTATTTCTTCCCCTGTCTGATTTGAAGTCAAAATATGTAAAACAAAGAGAATCAATTCTTAAATATAAAATGGGGAAAGTTATAAAATCTGATCGAAATATCATGAAAGCATATTATATGTTCTGCCTCATAGAAAAGAATTTCAGCCTAACATGGTTGAGGAAAAGTACTGAAAAACTATGTGAGTGGAATGTGAGTGGCATTTTCATGAGGAGAAATACTGAACCACTCAACACAGCAGTTACAATGACAAACTGTGACTACAATTATGAGGAAAAAGTAGAGATCTGAAAGCATTCAACCGGGGTTGCTGATATAGAGTGAGAAGCACAAATAAGCCTTCACTGAAGAAGCATAGTGAATAAAATATGAAGAACAAATGTGAGTTAACTAAGTAAAGAGGGCAAGAGGTTGGGTGAATACTGATCACAAAACAGAAGCACATGAAATCTCCACTTTAAAAAACTTGAAATGAGTATTTTTCATATATACTCTCAAAGACCATCTCAGTGTGAACCGAGAACATTAAAACTTTTTAACATAGTATTAAGCAAGCATGTTTACCATGAGTAATTAACATTTTCACTTAATTGGTGTGGTTCTGTACAGTACCTAAATTTAGAAAGGTACTATTATTAAAATAGTTCAAGACTTTTTAAAACATGTATCAATGTACACCTTCAAGATTATTAAGCACAACTATCTGAATCTTTGTATCATCCTTATAAAAACAGGACTATGAAGAAATTCTTATCACTTCCATTACTTAATAGCTATGGAAAATAGACTGTTTCACAACATGTAAAAGTAAAACCACTGTTTTTTTTAACAAAGAAAATAAAATTTTTAGACACTTCCAGCAATTTTCTACAGGTTTTAAGTTTCCAAATTTGAACACCATATCTCTCTAAACTGATTAAAATCATTCCTAAAATTAAATAAAATAGTTGTCACATTTTTTTAAATTTTTTCTACTGCCGTAATCAAAATATACTAAGTGGATTTGGAAATATGTTAAATAAAAAAATCCCCCTAACACTTTTGATCTTCAAATACTGTACCCCTAGCTCTGGTATGTACTAAGTTTAATTTCTTGATTGTATTCCACTGCTAAATGAGGTTTTCCAATTTAATGAAAATATGGCTTGATACTGGAAAAGCAAAGCCTCTGGCAAGGAAAGCCCAAAAGAACAAAGCTTAAGACTGAGATCAGTGGAAGCTATTAATAAACAGATACAAGGTTTTGGTAAAGCAAAATGAATAAATCCTACAGATCCACTTTGCAACATTTTGCCTATAGTCAACAATAACATATACATATGTTTTTTTTAAAACAGGATAGTTGGGGCTGTGTGCTTATCACAGTAAAAAAAAAATTTAGGTCAAAATCAGGTGTGGTGGTGCACACCTGTGTGCCCAGCACTTGGGAAGCTGAGGCAGGAGGATCGCTTGCAAGTTAGAGGCCAGCCTGGGCTCCATAGTGAGTTCAAGGTAAGAACTTGTCTAAAAAAAAAAAAGTTCAGGACAAAATAATATATGTCATTCTCATACAGCCATGAAACTAAACAGCAGTGACTGCAAGTGAGATATGACAGAGGAGTCAAAGACAAAGACAGAACTTATTTTCAAAAAGTAGGTTATACAAAAAATGGCTGCTCTATGCTCTGGAAGACTCCTGGTGCTTTGTTAGTCCTGTTAACTTGCCTTTCTATTCAGAATCCCTTGACACTAAATTAACCTGCATTCCCTTTGAGAACTGACCAACTCAACCAAATGCGTAGAGCAATCCAGCAGACAAGATGGATGGAGACTGGGGCAGTGCTTGATCACTGGCTCAGATCTAGGAAGAAAAAACTCCCATGACTTCAAAATTAGGAAAGACTAGGGATAAACACTTATTCCCCAACCATCCTGCTGATGAAGGAAGTGAAAACCCGCTGCGATGAGATGACATTCTGCATAAGCCCTTTATGCACTAGGAAAATACTCCTCCCCGCTAGGCCCGGCTCTGGGACCTGCCCATTATTACATGTACCATTAATGTTACAGTCTATACATCTATTCCCTTGGTGGGGACAATCCTAGTTTTATTGTGTGTACAAAACAACCTCAACACCAACATAAAAAGCATAAAAAACATAATTATTATCCTTATTTATCATTTTACTTAAGAAAGAAAGCAGCATAATGACAAGAGCAAAGTGTGTTCTCTCCAGAGTGGACCCCTCCACTGAGCTTCTCTTTCCAACCAGTGTGAAAGGAAGTCCCCATTCAGCCAAGGAGGCAGGGCTGCCAAAGGATCTCAACAGGGACAAGGGTTCAGGTCTTCACTGGGCACAGTGGGGGTCCACTGTGGCTGACCACCAAGGGTATCACGCAGAGGGACTTAGGGCTCATCAGTTCTTAATGTGGTTCAAGTCTAAAACTTTACAAACCAGAATTTTCATGAAGAATCAACTCACAAGAAGTAAAGATATGAAGATTAGCAGTGATTACAGGAATGAGACATTTCCTGGCCACTCAACACTTTAAAGGCACTGCTAAGACTTCTTTCACTGAGGAGAGCAGACACTGCAGAGTGCTTTCAGTGAGGAGCAGCAGAGGAGAGCAGAGAGAACCGTGAGGAACAGTGATGTTGAAATGCACACTCAAGTGAGAACAGGTCAGACATGAATTCGCCTGCTTCTTTCTGAAAGGAACAAGAGAGTCCAGGAACCTGATCCCTTAGTTCTCTGGCAGTTACGTCAGAAGCTGCTTACTGCTACTCCTTTTTAATCTCCATTTGCCACACATTTAGGGAAAAGTGGTATCTGAAGGAGTTGCACTCAAGCACTGCAAGGCTTTTGGCCTTCAGGAGTAAATCATTTCCACTGTGCTTACTAAGGCAGGAATGCGGACTACTGTTTGCAGAAACATTTTCAACAATGAGAGTCAAAAAGGGGAGGGGAAGAAAACTGGACTGAATGGAACAATACCCCTCCCAAGTTTTCTATCACTCAGCATAGTGTGTTGGAATACAATGTGTGTCCACAAGGAACTAAAGAAGACAAAGAAAGATGGCAGTATATACCCATGGAAAAATGAAATAGCAACAATCGGAAGAGATTCTTTGTCTAAAGCATCAGGAATGAGAAAAATAGAAAAATAAAAAATAATGACTGGAAGAAATTCCTTGACAAAAGTCTCTGGAACAAAAACTAACAACTTGAAAATATTCTTATAAAGAAAAGATTATCAAGAGTAAAGACATGAAGTTTACAATGTTACTGAAAATAGCACATAGGAAAAGAAGGATAATTAGAAAACTAAGATTACAGATTGACAGATCTTTTTTGTAAGAGAAAATTATGCTTGCCTTTACTTTCATCAACCTCTCCACCACTTTTTAGAGAATAGTATGTGATTATTTTCTGCATTAGGACAACATAAAAGCTGTTGTTACCATTTAGGTAGAAAAGTCAAATATAGCTACAATGACACTTCCTTTTAGCCTTCCATTATGGAACAATAATTAAAAATTTAAGTAGGAAACATTCCATGTACATGCAGTAAGAGAGGCTATGATTTAAAAAAAAAAAAAAGCAAAACACAGCTTACTCTAGCTGAAATAGTTGCCAGCTCAGAAATATTTTTTCCACTTGGAATAAAATAATACTTCAAATAATCATTTGGAGTGATTCCTTCTGTGATTCCACCATTGTTACTACAGAAAGTTTATAGAGTTTTAAGGCATATTTTGGATTAAATGACCATGGTCTCAAATTCAGGTATGTATATTTTAACAGCTCAAAGCAGCTTTGGGAAAATTGTCAAGAACTAGCAGAGATCCAGAAAAGTATTGCAATCTAGCCAAAAAGCCATTGGATAAATAACATCTGGCATTAGTACTTTCTTATACTTGAGTTTCTCAACTTCCTCTCTGGAGAAACTTAAGTCCATCTTGGCCTTTCTATGACTTCCTTAAAAATGTTTCTAGAAACAGATACTTTGCCATCTTCTATCTCCTTTATCTGGAGAAATACTGCAGGCACTGTTAGTAAACCATACTGAAGCGAACAGATGCTGGCGTGCTTGGTGTGCCACAGCCTGCTTCGGGGCTCTTCTTGGTCTTAGTCTCTGATCTTTTAAGTTTTTAGCAAATCTGAGGAGAACAAGAGGCTCAGCTATCAAAGTGCTGTGAATGCCACTTCAGTCTTAGTACTAACTAGCTGCATGCCCAGGAACAAGGGTCTCCCCATCCATGAGCCTCACTGCTCTATCCTCCTTGGTTAACTGTTCTGTCTTCCTCCTTGGTTCTTCCCAAAGGGTCAGTTGAGGTACTAGAAAAAGAAGCTTAAAAATAAAGGTACATGCCAGGCAACCACACAAGAGGAGTGTCAGGGAGACTCAGCCCTGGCTGTGACAACCATAGCACACCTCAGAAACCATCAAAATTACCATCTCTAAGAGCCTCCTCTGGGCCACCCAACCTATTCATCCTCATTCTCCTTCATCTTCTCAGCTGCTTCCCCTTCTCACCAGCTATATACCTCCACTCCTCCTTTCTCCATGTCTTCAATAAAGCTGTACTAGAACCCCATCACAGTCTGATTCCTTCATCACTCATTCCGCTCCTTAACTCCAAATGTCAGAGTAATTCTCATTCACTCTCTCTTTCCCTCCTCCTCTCCCAACCCCGTTTTTCTTTCTCAAACAAGTAAGCCAGAGGAGATATCTCAAGTGAGAAAACACAGTTCACAAGGTCATTCAAACTTATGATCCAGTGTATTTTCTTAGTAACAGGACTTTTTAAACTCATACTTTTACAGTCATACGTTACAATAGTTTCCAATGCTCAACACACTATTTAAATATTACTTGACAAGGCAGAGAAGAATAAAAACTCTCTAGTTTAAACTGAAATTGAGGGTTGAAGGCAAAATAACTAAAGTTTCAGACTGTCTGGGAAGGCAGTAACAGTGAGGTGTATCATTGCTTTTCAAAGTAAGGTCCACTACTTGTACGTCCACTGTGTACTCACAGACAGCAAGGAGGTCGCAGAATACAGAAACTGAGACCAAGCACTGAGACACTGTTACAGTAACTTCAAAATGAAGAATAAAATAAATAAAATTCAGGCTTGTCATTCATGTGTTTGTTGCTTTTCTAGTAATTTTTCCAATAATCTATTCATATTAAAATTAAAGGATCCTCAAATTATACAAAACTATCAGTCCACTGCAGTTTTGAAATTTAAAACTCAGTTTCTACACAACAAACTTCCAAAAGGCTTGAGAAAGAGACTTGTGTTGACCTCCACTGGAGAGCACAAGCTTATGGAAAGTATAAACACAATTAATTAGGGGCTTGGTGATGTTATGCCAAATCAACCTGCCCTTCTAGAAAGTGGAATATAATTCACAAAAAGGGCAGAAAATATAACTAACTGTCCCCAAATGAATTATTTGAAGCACACACACCCTAAAAAAACAAACACTATCACTTATTACTGTCATAAATGCCAATCAAGCATTACAATACTATCAATGAAAACATGATATAGCACATGATATATCTGAAAAAAAAACACAAAAACAATGTCTCAGTTTGATCTCCATCAATAAAAATTGGTACATAAAAGGCAAATGGTTCACTTTGCCTAAATTTAGAGACAGTAAATATATGCTAGTAAACAAAGTTATATATCTTGAAAGAGAACAGTCATATAGGCAGAGCTATCAGAAAATTCTCACTTAAAAACAGATTCCATTAGTGTCTGAAGGACTTCCACAGTTCTCAAAGGTTGGCCTTCTGGAATCCTAGTTTACTTCACCTATATAGTAAAGACAGTCTTTATCTCTCAAGATTAGCAGGAAACCAAACAACAGGGGACAGAGCACTGTTTGGAACTATGAAGTAATAGTTCTCAAAGTATCATCGAAGAACCTTTTGGGTCCTTCATATTCTTCAGAGAATCTACAAAGTAAAAATAATTTTGGCTTTTTGGTTTTTTTTTGCAGTGGCAGGATCCAAACCAAGAGATTCTCACCTGCCAGGCAAGTGCTCTACCACTAAGCTGCCAAAATCACTTTCATTATAATAGTAAGTCATTTTTTGCCTTTCTCCATTATCCAGCTCTCATAAGCATACACTGAAGTTTTACAGAGGCCACACGAATGAGAGTAGGACGCATCCATTGCACAGGCAGACCCGAGCACCCACGGTTCTTCTAGTACACCAGATACTAAAGAAGGCTTCAAAAAATAATTTTGTTGAGTCAGCACCATTCACGGACTGCCAAGGTGGGAGAACAAGGATTCTCCAAGAACTAAGCCCTTCCTGCAAACCTGTACCATGCGCAGGCTGCTGCTGGCAGGGAGGCAGCCAGATCCCAGCCTTTCTCCATGAATCCGCACCATTTGCAGATTGTGGGAAGAAAGAACAGGGATTCACCAAGAAGCAAGCCCTCCCTGTGAACCTGTGCCATGTGCATGCTGCCACCAGTAGGGGACAGCCAGACTCCAGTCTTTCCCAGTGAGTCAGTGCCATTCGCGGACTGCAGGGGGAAAGACCAAAGATTCACCAAGAAGCAAGCCCTCCCTGCAAACCAGCACCACGCACAGGCCACTACCAGCAGAACAGCCATACCCCAAACTCTTCCTGTGCACAGGCTGGCAAACAACAAAAGCCAATCCCCTCCTCACCTCCCACCACCAAAAGCAACAAGCTGATGGAGAGAAACACAGGCTGTGATGATAGATATTGAGATGAAATGCAATTTGATGCTTGTGGTGTTTTGGTGTTTCACTGACCTTACACATCTAGGGCCAATGGTCTGATCATTAACTCAGAGGACAATGGTATGTAGTGTGGCACCTAGCGGGGATCTCCTTCTGAAGGCAGTGGCCATTGTTAATTCCCTATTATCTTGTTTTGAAGTCCTGTATCATTTGCATTCTTTTGTTGGGTTAGGTTTTGTTCTGCTTTGTTTTGTTTGATTTTGTTATACACAATGGCATGTGCAGCTATTTCAAAGATAGCAAGATATATTATGGTAACCAATTTGGATTTACTACTGTCTTGTGTGGAGTCCTTTATTGCATACATTGTTTTGTTTTTATTGGTTCTATTCTGTTCTGTTTGATTTGTACTATGCCTACAGTTATTTTGAGGATGGCAGGAGGCATTATGGAAACTATTGTTGATTTTGTATTGTTTTGAGGTCCTGTACCACATATACTGGTTGGTTTTGATTGATTTTATTCTGTTTGTCCTTGTTTATTCTTGGTTTTGCCCTCTTTAAAATAAATAATAATAATAATAATAATAATTTTGCTAATATTAAATGAGTTTAATGTTATGATTAGTTATATTAATAAATATATTTAAATTTTCTCAACTGACACCATAGTGATATCAATAGCTATAACCCATATACAAATGAAATCTCACTTAAGATATTTTTTTAAGGTGGTAAAATACAACAGAATAAGACAGAATAAAGCCAATCAAGACAATACAGTGAAACTGGTATAGAACTTCACAGCAGGTTACCGGGATAACAATAATAGGTACCATAGTATATCTCATTATCTTCACAATAGTTGTCCTTTTAATCAGGTATAGCAAAATCAAACCAAATACAGAACATCATAAAAGCTACCAAAACAGAGTACTGAACAGAGCAATACAATTAATCAAAACAAAGCAATATTTGCCTTCAAAGAGATGGTAGAAGGAAATCCCCCGTATTTGCTATATTGTATACGGTCATCCTCCCAAGAGATGCTCAGACCTCTGGCTCCCATTTACTAATGGGGGATGAGGAGGGAATATATTTGATTCTCAGCCAGCGCGCCAGTAGGCTCACGGCTGCCTACCAGGGAGGCGAGTGGGCTGCTTTCTTGCCCACAGCCTAAGTTCCAACATGGAGCAGATCTCAGAAGACACTGGCTGCCTGGTTCTTTCCCTGGGTCGCCTACTGCTCGCTCAAGCCATGGCTGCTTTCCAAGGAGGTGAACAGGTTCCTTTGTTGCCCAAAGCCCTAAGTTCCAACATGGAGCAGATCTCAGGAAACACTGGCTGCCTTCCCTTGAGATTTTAATATCATTCAAATTTAAATTGGGCCCCCCCCCAATTCAAAGACCCAATCCAAAATGAGCATCTGAAATTGAAATGCACTTCTCATATAAAGAAATACAAATAGCTAATAAATTATGAAAAATTGTACAATATCACTGACAGATGCAAATTAAAACAACAGTGAGACTCCATCTCATCCCAGAAAGAATGGCTATCATCAAGAAATGAACCAATAACAAATGTTGGTGGGGTTGTGGAGGGAAAGAAACCCTTCTCCACTGTTGGTGGAAGTGTAAATGGTGCAACTACTGTGGAAATCAGTGTGGAGATTCTTTAAAACTAAGATTAGAGGCCACATTCCCCCAGCCATTCCCCTCCTGGGTATCTACCAAAAAGAACTGAAAGAATCATACCATAGTGATATATGCACACCAATGTTTATAGCAACACAATTTGTAATAGTTAAATCTTGGAAATAACCCAAATGCCCATTAACTGAGGAATGGATAAAAAAGATGTGGTATTTTTATACAATGGAATATTATTCAGCCATAATGAAAGATAAACTTGATAATTTCATAGGTAAATGGATGCAACTCGAGACCATACTCACAAGTGAAATAAATCAAACTCATCTGTGTAAACAATATAATGTCTCTTTTAGTGTAAGAAGCTAAAAGAGTAAGTAAGATTCAAAATGCACAATAGATATTGAGAAATGGGAAGAAACTGTTCAAAAGGAAAGAGAAACTTGGATGGGAGAAATGAGAAAAGAAAGAAAGGAAAAGGAAACACACACACACAAGAGAGTGAAGATAGTTATACTACTAATTTATCTTAGTTCATTGAAAAGAAAGGTTTGTGCCTAGATTGATCAATTTTCATGCCTATATCTTGTAATCTGAATAACTATTTTGAAGATAACAATATGCAATGTATCAACCATTGTTACTCTATCTTGTTTTGAAAATTTATATCATTATTTTTTCTCTTTAAAATAAAAAAAATTTAAAATGATCTAAAACTGAAATACCTAAAGATTTTAATGAAGGAAAAGAGATGTGCAAACTTTATAACATACACATGCATATATATATATATATATGTGTGTGTGTGTTAACATATAGTATTTTAATGTGTATTTATATTTTATGAAAAGAAGACCTTTACTGGGCTACATTCTGTTTTTATCTCACTTCCCAGTGGCATCTGCCCAGGGGGAAAAAAAATTAAAGAGCCTGTTCTCTGGCAACAATGTACCCCAGATTTTCTAGGACAATCTTAAAATCAAATGTGTTTCCAATTTTTCTCACTGACCACAAAAATGCTCTTTATGTTTCAACATTTTTGTATCCAAATTCATCTCCCAATATGATTCTCACACACAAGAAATATCTCTTAACATCCTCCTGTTGTGTTGTCTGTGATTATCTTCAAAATACTTCAGAGAACAGCTTCTACGATAAATGCATGTCAGTTGCTTCTGACCATCACACCTCAGAAAAGCCAGCCTTTTAGAAAAGACCCCAGGCTTAGGGTTTCAATTCTGACAGGTGACCAGAAAGTCCACCAAGCTGACTAAACAACTTCCCTTCTGCCTCAAATGAACATCTCATGCAGAGGACTGTGACAGTCCTCAAAAAAAAAAAAAAATAGGTAGGACTTCCTTGGGCTTACGAAAAGCCACACAACTCTTCTCATTAATAAAGATTTGCATGGTAGACAGAATTCAGTAAGATTTGCTTCTGTTGTTACACACGACCTGGTAATAATGTTTCAAAGGAGAAAATTTTGATCCCTTGTTACCTATTATTACATTAATGATGCCTATCAGAAAGAACTGAATACATGTAAACCATAAAATCAGTATAGGAGTACTAGTCAATCTGTTCCCACTATCCAGGCCTCAGAAATATCCATTCCTGGGAAAGAATTTTAGCCAGCAACCCCTCAGACAAACCAGAACATATAAAGAATTGAAAAACATCAAGCCCCCCCCCAAATTCAAAGACCCTCTCCAAAAACGGACATCTGAGATGAACACACAGTTCTCAGAGGAAGATAAACAAATGGCAAATAAATACATGAAGAAATGTTCACCATCACTGATCATTCAAGAAATGCAAATTAAAACAGCATTGAGATTTCATCTCACTCCAGAAAGAACAGCTGCCATCAAGAAAACAACTGATAAGAAACCTTGGTGAGGCTGCAGGGGGAAAAGAAACACTGTTTCACTGTTGGTGGGAATGCAGACTGGTTCAGCCACTATGGAAATCAGAATGGAGATTTCTCAGAAGGCTAGGATTGGAAGTTTCATTCAATCCAGCTATGCCCCTCATAGGTATTTTTCTAGAAAACCTGAAAAGGTCATATCACAGTGATATATGTGCCCCCATGTTCATAGCAGCACAATTTGTAATAGCTAAATCCTGGAAACAACCAAAACGCCCATCAACTGCAGAGTGGATGAAAAAGATATGGTATTTTTATAAAATGGAATATTACTCAGCTGTAAAAAAGGATGATCTTGAGGCCTTCACAGGCAAATGGAGACAAGTTGAGCCTATTCTCATAAGTGAAATAAATAAGAATCATATTTATAAATATCACATTGTCTCTAGTGTAAAAAGTAGTAAGAAATATAGAAGTAATAAAACCCAAAATGTGTAATTACTATTGTAAAAAACAGAAGAAAAGAAAGTGCTTTAAAGAATATAACTGCAGGTATATTTAAGTGTGTAGGATTGATAACCATATTACTGAGTTTTTGTTGGATCACTGAACAGAACTGTTTTCAGTCTCACTCTTTGAATGTCCACTTTGTATGCTTTAATTTTGTAACTTGAACAACTATTTCTAAGAGAACAATATGTAATTTATCAACTAAAAAAAAGTAATAAGAAATGTAGGAATAATAAAACCCAAAATGTGTAATTTCTATTGTAAAAAAGAGAGGAAAAGAAAGTGCCCTAAAGGATATAACTGCATGTATGTTTAAATGCATAGGATTGATGACCATGTTACTAAGTTTTTGTTGGATTGTTGAGCAGAACTGTTTGCAGTCTCATGGTTTGAATGTCCACTTTGTGTGCTTTAATTCTGTAACTTGAACAGCTATTTCTAAAATGACAGTATGTCATTTGTCAACTAGTGATTTCTTAGTGTTTATTTTATTTTGTTTCATTTTTTTGGAATTTTGTATTATTGCTTCCCTTTTTTCTGTTTTTTTCTCTTTTAATAAAAAAAAAAAAGAAATACCCATTCCTTCACCACAAACACTATCAGCTAACTATTTAGAGCAACCTATAAAGGCCTTAAAAGCTACAAGATTTCTCCCCCTTCAAATCCAGTATCTTCAGTAATGACAAAGGCCAAAGTTGACTTTTTGTCGAATGGCATTCAGAGTCTGGTTACCATTTTATAAAGAATCTAGCAGGAAAATCACACACTATAAATTAGCTCCAATGTCACAGCAGGTCATTCGATTCAGGGCATCACTGCACAAAGACTAAAACAGCTCTACCTACAACTGCAGAAGGAGCAGGATTAACAAGAGGCAGAATAAGAGGCAAGCAAGCAAGAGGAATGTGTAGCATCTAAAATTCAAGCCACATCAAGGTATTCTGTATTTTGTTTGAGGTAAAGCTTTAGATAACACAGAATCCAAGGTCAAATATGAATTATCTGCTTGGAATTTCTTTAGTACTGAAAAAGAGTCATGTATGGTATCATATGTTTGTACTCCTAGAATTCTGGGAGGCTGAGGCAGAAGAATAGTAAGTTTGAGCTCTGCCTCAACTTAGTGACTTATCAAGACCCTGTTTCAAAATGAAAAATAAAAATTACTGAAGATGCAATTTGGTGGGCAAAGGCCCTGGGTTCAAACTCTATACTGAAAAAAAATAAATGAAAATGAAGAATTATCAATAGCAAGCACTACTCTCTCATTCCCAGAATAACCAAACTAAAACATAAACCTATATGGTGAAATATGACATAACAAAAAATGATGGTATCAAAGCAAACGCAATGACAGTGAGAAGTATTTAACATATTCATTACCCTGGTTGATGGCAGGGACCAAGAGTGTATTTTTCCTCTTGTTTGGTTTTCTCACATATCATCTCCCAGACATAATTCCTGTTGATATTTTCTGATATCAATTTTCTCTTCATATTGAAATGTGTGTTATATATATATTTACATATAACACTATCTCATATATATTTAATATATATATAATATGACTATATACAAATACTTAATACAGTCATAAATGACAGAGATCATATTAAGGGAAATACTTTCTTTTGTCCTTTCCAATTTTATGCAAATTATTTTAAGAATAGCCACTTTAGGGCCAGGGACATAGCTCAGCGGCACAGCACCTACTTGGTAAGTGTGAGATCCTGAGTTCAATCTCTGTTACGAAAAAAGAAAAAAAAAGATAACCACTTTAAATAAAATGTGTTCACATCAACGTTGTTTTCACATTAACTTAATAGTGAAATTCCCAAAATTGTTCAAAAGGAAAAACAAACTAGGATGGTGAGAGGGGAAGGGAGACAAAAGGAAAAAATGTAAGTCAGTTATACAACTAGTATCTCTTAGTTGATTGAAAAGAAAGGTTTTGCTAATATCAATTGGAGACTTTTATATGTCTATATCTTTACTGAGTAACTTTAAAGATAACAGTATACAATATATTAACTATTGCTATTCTCCTATTATTTTGTTATGAAATTGTGCTTTACTTTTTTCCATAAAAACTATGAAAAATCTCCACATGTAAAAAAAATTAAATTTCCAGAAAAATTATGTATTTTTAGCTTACAAGCAATATCCTTAAATCTGGCTTTCCATGATATCATCAACAAAAACAATGCAATGATGATATCAATTCAATTCAACAAGAATTTAATTTAAGTGTCATCTATGAGCCTCGTAGTTTGATAAATCCAGTAAGAAGACAAAGGTTCCTTGTAGTAAAATTACATAAATCTTTGCAATCTAACTATGTATTCACAACTGTAAGTCTGGATGAGAGAATCTGGTCATAGTGCCAGTCAGAAAAGTTAGAAAATGAAGCAGAAATAATACTGTTTGATTACAGCTGCAAGCAAACCACAAATAAACTGGATGCACAGCAATGACAGACAAAGATAAAGGAAATGGGAAACCAGTGAAGTGTTTGCTGGGTAGGGAAAACGACCACAGTCAAGTATTTCATACTAAGAGAATAACAGCCTGACAGAGGCCAATGCCTATAATTACAGCAGTTAGAGAGACTGAGGGAGGAAGATGGCAAATCCAAGTCCCACCTGGGCAACTCGGGAAGACCCTATCTCAAAAAATTTCTTTAAAAATATTTTTTTTAAAGAGCTGAGGATGGACTGCCCCTGGTTCAATCCTAGGGAAGACGGCAGAACTATTGCAAACCCAAAACAGAAATGGTGTTGTGAAACGTTTCACAAACACAGGTGACTAAAAGTCTCTATGTTTCACATAAAGTAAAACCATCTGGTAGACTCAAAATTACACTTGCTCTCCATTTGTTTCTGTTTAAATTGTGTGGATGCTAAATTAGCAGTTGCCTCCCATGATTCCAGGTCAAATGGGTGCAGGTCTGGAAAATACAAAGTTCTGGTTTAAGTTAAATTTCCTACTAGCACATAACTTCCCTAACCTTTAAGTTTACAAACTGTATTTGCACAAATTCTAAGGTCTGCTGACTCAAATATATTATGGCTAGAAAGTTAAGGGAAAGATAAACATACAAAGCCAAAGTAAGAAGCAGTTCTAAAGTTGAAAAGCAGCCTGCAAAGATGGGATTAATTGAAACAAGTAAGTCCGCATCTGTTCTGAATAGCTCCACTGCATCCTGTTTCAACACCAGAATCCAGTCATCTTGGCTGCTCCTGCTGTCGCCTCCAGCCTATCACGCTCAAAGAGTTCATCATGAGGCTTGGCCAACTTGGAGAACCTTGACATGTACCAGGGCCAAATTTACAAGAGCACTAAGCCAGGAAAAGCACATGCGGGCATCACTCTACAGCACGTATTTCAAAGTTTTGAGGCAACACAGAAGATAACTTCAGCCAAAGATAATTCCTATACCCCTGACATTAGAACTGGAGACTGTGTCTCTTGTTTTGAAATGAAGTTTCCAATGAAGGTGTCTTTCTTGAGCTCACCAGAATTAAGAAATGCATACATGTTCATCTTGTTATTGCTTTTTAACTGGGAAGTCATATTTTCCTATTTACTGCTTACAGCAGCTGATTAAGCAATCATCTTAAGTTACAGTTCCCAAAGCTATAGGTTTGAAGGATACTCATAAAATAAATATTTTCCCCAAAACATTCCTGACATTCCATCCAAATTGTAGTGCAGAGCCCTCAAGACGTTTAAATATTATGACATGTACACATGTTCCTTGTGGTGAGGGGACGTGAAAGAAGAAGAAAAATGCAGCACTCTCTAATTAAAGGGTTTGAGACTGGAGAAGTTCCAGGAAACTGTGTAAAGAATGTTGAGTCACACCAGATCCAAGTTAAAATTACTGCATGTATAATCTGTATTCTATCCATAAGTTGCTGAATTTAAAAAGCTGTTTTCCTCTTTCACTGTATGTTTAAAGCACATACAAATAGCATTTGCCCCACACTTTCACCAAAGCTACCCAGGTTTACTAGCTGTTCCTACCTTTGCTATGTGGTAGAAGGAAAAGGAAAAGACCCTAAACTGAAAATTCTCAAGCAAACCTAAGAAGTGAAATACCCTGATTTGTCTTTTTACAGATGTCTTTCCTGAGGAGCACACAAGCTGCAGTAAGGGAAGGCTGAGCAGCCACCACGCTCCCCTGCTTCCAAATCACAATATGAAAACCAAGAGCCCAGCAGCTCTGGGGAGACACTCCCTCTCCTTATAAAAGGTCTGGGTATTTTCACAGAATTTCTTCAGATAAGATTCTTACCTTTCCTCTTTTGGTGATCTACTGAGCTAGGAGAAGCAGAGCAGGCAATAGAGAACAGGGAGTAGGAGAAAGAGTGAAGGAGTCCAAGACAAACATCTAACACAAAGACCAGTCCTTCAACCCTTACCAAAAACCCTGGCTGCATCTCCGGGATTGAGAAACCTCCATGGAGTAGACGTGGTGTGCTGATGTGGATGTCTGTGCACAAGTTTCTCTTCTACTCTGTTTTTGCTGGCCAGCCACTCCTCCTCCTTTCCTTCCATGCTTGCCAGAGGAGTGCTCTGCTTAATCTTTGAGGTGAACAGATAACCTACTGAAGTATTAAAATAAGTGCTGCATAAAACAAATTAGCTTTCAAAGGCCATGGAACCAATCTGACTGGAGTTTAGGGTGTGGCACTCTCAATAAAGCAGCAAACCAAATGTGGTTATTCAGGGGGACTCCCACGGCATCCCCTTCTTGTCAAAGTCCTGGAGCTCTCCTTGGCATCTGTGCCAGTTGGGTCAGCTTTCATGAAAGTTCCAGAAATGGTCAGCAAAGGTACTGAGAGAATATGGAAAGGAAGGTATGACTCAGGGAGAACACTTAATTTCAGGTGCTAAACCCAAGGCTTCTGTATCTTCTGATCTAGTCCTCAGAAGGGCTCTCCTGGAAACAGACAACCTCAATGATCACACAGATAAAAAAAAAAAAAAAAAAAAAAAAAAAAAAACCTAGGTAGACACACGAAGTCAATCACAGATACTCACAGGGCCAGAAACTCATTAGGAATAGGATGCCACTGACTACACAATTTGTACTTTCAAAGAGAAGACTCTTCCCTGAGCATTTTGATCACATCATCTCAGTGTTTTCCAACAAATCATGCCCTTTCTTACTATGAATTCTCTGTGCTTGCAGGACCCTCTGCAAAAGGGCCTTGCAAAGCTCATGTGAGGATGGGATGGGCACTCTTTCTCTGGGCACAGCTCCCACTCATCAGGGCTTCCACAGACACAGGAACTCTTACACTGTTATCACAAGTACTCTGCTCACCTGGATTTAAGTCAATTTCAAACTGCAAGTGGTTATATTAGGTCTCAATAGGCTATGCAACTCGTCAGAGCATTCAGTAATGGCCCAGAAAAAGGAATCAAACACTAAAACATCAAAGCAAAAAAGTCATATATGCAAGCTGTGCACACATGTGCGAACACACACATCCCCAAGAGATAACGAATCATTGTATTTTATTTCTCTATCTAAGCCTGCTAAACAAAAAAAGACTTCAAGTAATTTTTCAGGGCTTACAGTGAAGGTCAATGAATGATAATAAATTACATGAATTATATGTACTGAACCCTCAGCTTTGAGGACTAGAACCTCACAGAAAACTAAAATGTATACCCTTAAACAAAGCAACAATATTTAAATTAGTTTGTAAGTATAAAAAGTTTCCTATAAACATGTTCAGACATTTCCCCCATCCTTTATGAACAACAAGAGACATGGTCCTACCCAGGCTATAATCACTAACATTTATTCTGATGCTATGGCCTCAAAAAGGATCAGCAGCTGCTCAGGTCATTTTCTTGATCCCCTCACTGCTCACAATGAGCTTCATTAGACTTCTCCCTTCAGGTTTTCAACTGTGTTTTATACTGCTAACATCCGAGTAAATGGCTTGTGTTCCCTCCCCAAGCTTCCAGGAAACCACCTCTAATCAACTGTGGACTCAAATACCAGGTAAGAAAAATGCTGAAAGCCCCTTGAGTAAAAAAGAAGAATATACATGGGTTCCAAGCCAAGGGCCTTCTTATAAATACATCACTAAGAAAGAGTTACTGGTCTACCAAACTAAGACAGTAGACACAATCCATTACTGTCAGGAAGAGAAATCAGGCCAGGCTGACACCATCCACAGTTAATCACTTCCCACCGCAGCCAGACTTCCACAGACGAGGAGGGTGACTACAGACACCGAACTTTCTGCTTAGAATATTCAAGGAGAATTAAAAAGGAGAATGTGTTAGGAGTCACTTTTCCATCAAAAGCTATTCATAATGATTATGTCCCAGCAGACAACAAGAAAGTAAGTTCTATTCTTAAAGCCACTAGCCACTTACTGGTAACAGTTGAGAAAAGTCAGTATTAACATGTTTTTCCGTTTTAAAAAGTGTTCCACTTTTGGTGCTACAAAAGTATCCTAAAATACATAAATAATGTTTAATTAAGTGGGAAAATTAAATCCTTTATTTTAATTAACCAACAGATATGTCATTAATCCCTCTAAATCTATGAGAAAGGCTTTATTTTTAATCTACTACCCTGAACTATCAGTCTTACTAATGATGATACAACCCCAATATAGTAATTTTTAAAAGCCAGACATTCAAGTCAGTATTTATTAGTTCCTATTTTCATATGTTAGCATGCTCTGTATTCTGTACTGAATTTAGAAACAAAGAACACAGTTGAACTACTGGAGACATATTGGTTTCCTATTACTGCTGTAACAAATTATCACAAACTTAGTGACTTAATACAAATTTATTATCTGGTTGCTCTGCAGGTCAGAAATATTAAAGACCTCATGGTCTGGAGCAGTGAGGGAGAACCTTTCAGATCTTCTAATGATAACAAACAGCCCTCAACAGCACCTGTGTCACACGTTCGCCACCACTGGTCTAGAGACTCCTAAGTCCATCTGTCAACAGAGCTATATTCTATCTGCAAACTCTCAAGGAAAACCATGACAGTTTTTTTCCATTACTAAAGGTCATCTGTATTCATCAGCTTATGGCCTGTTCCACCACCTCCAAAATTTTCATTCCAATCTGTTTCTATCCCATCATCCCTTGTCTTTTATCAAGTAAGGACACTGGTCATTATGCTGGACACACCAGACAATTTCACCACCTCTAGATTCTTAATCACAACTGCCAAGCCCATCACCATATGCTATGGTTTGAATTGTTCCCCTAAGGGTTCATGTTGGAAACTGGACAATCTGTGGTGATGTGAGAGGTGATAAAACCTGTAAGAGATAAGGCCTAACTGCCTGTGTGCAAATATCACAAGGTGAATCCCATCAATAGTTACAATTAATGAGTTAATAAAAAAATAGATATAAAAGAAAAGGGTGGTTAGTACTCACTGCCCTTAAATCTACTTTGTATGCCGAAAGGTTCACAGGTGACATAGTTTGCCTTTCTGTCACAACTTAGTACTGTTTCTTCAGGATAGGAATGAGGGTGGAAAGTAACAACACTAGGATCCAGCTGCCGTGAAGGATGAGGGACAGTCTTACCCTCTCCTAACTCCCCAGGGGCAGGCTGCACACAGGCAGAGCATTCTGACCTACTTGACTCACCAGCTCCCCCAAGATGAAAAGAGGCTCTGCTTAGCATTTGTTCAAAGTTCCGAAACTCCTGCAATGCTTGCCCACAAGTCTGGAGAGAGAAGGGCCTAGGTCTTACAGTGTTCGCAGGCAGATGGACAGGACAGATACAACCCGAATGTCTAAGGACTGATTTGACGTAAGCCCTTCACATATGCCTGCTGGCTTAACTGTCATGTACAAAGCACAAAGACCAATAATATTCCAAAAATGAAACCCACAAATTTTAATACCTTCTAATTTGCTGACATAAACATTCACAGTATATACCAGACAAATCAGTGAATATCAAAAGTACTGGAAAATACCACTTGCAGTAAGTTTCTCTGATAGCTAGGTGAGCTGAAGCGCAAACTACACATAAGTAAGTCAGATAAGGGTCAAAAACAGAAGCTACCAAAAGTGCCAGCACTCAGATTCCTGAGTAATTCCTTTCTTACTCCCCTTTTATACCAATACCATGCAAAACAAGAGCAAAATCATGCCTAAATATATTCCATTTCATACATACTCTTAAATTATTTTTAAAATAATAGATTATTATAAAAATACATAATCTCATAATTTTTTCCTTAAACTACTAGAAATACATAAATTCATAGATGTTTTCTGAAACTAGTTGATCCATTCATAGCCACATTAGCTAAAGTCAGATAAAATGGTCTTTTACAAAGCATTGGAATTTTCCTACAGACTAGTTCAGGACCTTAGTTGACTGGCCAGTGTTCCTTCTAGAAGAGAAGATAATGACTTCCATGACAACCAAAGTCACCAAGAAGAGCCAGTAGTTGTCCCTATCCATATCCAAGGGAAAAAGGTAGGAAACAACAACCTCACAGCTGTCATAGGGCCCCAAGAGTCTGCACAGTCCTCAGTGACTTGCTGTGACCTTGCTGAGTATCCACTTCCTCAACCTGCAAAATGGGAGAATGCCACCCACAATACATGGCCGGCCCTTTGGAGTTTCATCAAGATAAACTGCCTGCTGCGTACAAAGTCAAAGACAGCCCCGCCCTGGTTCAGATACTGAGCTCAGTACTTCTGGCTTTGCTCCAGAAGCCAAAACCATTTTCTCATTTATGGTCTTGATTTAGAGCCACAACAAATAAACAGTCACTGAGAGCAAAGCACTTTGTGAAAGACTGCCTCAAAACCACGTAATTATCAGAACAGCCCACAACCAAATAGGAAAAAAGATTATAAACAACTTGAAATGATCATACTGTACTTAAAGATACAACAAAAATATAATTTGAAGGTTCCAGAGTCACCACGTGAGAGGGAGGCAGGGTGACAGGCAGGTCCGAGGCACGCACGGTTCACGGCGGCTCGTGCTGGTGAGGGCCACGCTCAAAGGGCACATGCCGGTCCAGCAGTTCCTGTCCTCGTGTGCACACTTGCAGCCCAGGCCTTCCTACAACACTGCTTTAGAGGAGCCGCACAATGATCTAGAAGAGGTAAAGGCATTGTTGGAAAAGGCCACTAGGAAGAGAGTAGGTGATGCCTTGACAGCTGAAAAATCCAAGACTGAAACAGAAATAAAGAATAAGATGCAACAAAAATCACAAAAGAAACCAGAATTTTTGACAATGAAAAACCAAACCAGCTGCTGTGGGTTGCTCCCATCACAACAAGATAAGCAGTGAAAATCAGTAATTATAGATGGGATCAATCGGTTAAGTTTGTGAAAATCTACATTATCTTAACTGATTTCATCAAGTTCCTGCCAAGAATCTGCAGGTGTATTTCACAGAGAGGTCATCTGATCTTTTGTGAAAGAATCTAAATGGGAAGAGTTACTCTATGATTGTGAACAGTCTCTTGAAACCCATCTCAATGGAAAGCAGTTCAAACAAAATCAAGGTTGATACAGTTCTTATCTTGTGTAGAAAGAAAGGGGTAACACTAGGTGGGAGTACTTAACTCAGGTTGAGAGAGAGTGCAAAGAAAAAGAAAAGCTATCCTGTGATGCACCAAGACAGATCCTAGGGTGGAATTAATGAATGCTCTAAAGGAAATTTATCAAGATGGAGATGATGATATGAAGCAAATCATTAGCAAACACTGGGTGGAATGAAGAGAGAAGCAAGCCAAAGAGACACAGAATTTTGAGACTTTCAAGTACTTTTGAGAACTATGATATGAAAATACCGATATTTCCAATAAAGGAATGCTGGTGAGCTGCACATAGAAATTTGACAGATAACCGCAAAAATCTTTACAGTAAAGGCAGTGAATTTTTTTTTCCTTTGAGACAGGGTCTCCCTATACAGTTCAGGCTGGTCTTGAGCTCACTTTGTAACCCAGGCTGGTCTTGAACTTGCAACAATCCTCCTGTCTGAGCCTCCCAAGTACTGGGATTACAGGCATGCACCACCATGTCCGGCTAATTTTCTATTTCTTACTGGAGGATTTATTTAAATAAGATATGCATATTAAGTATTTCCTCCAAAGATGGTCTATTACTCTGGTCATTTCGTTCACAAAGCGTTACATGGCATTCTCATCAAAATATAAAAAGCAGGTCTTGCCTAATGAAAACAACATATTATGTATATTTTTGTTCAGCTAGGAGACAGAAAACAAAAGTATTTGCTTGCCTGTAAATTACAAATGTCAGCTCCCACTAATGTAAGAACAAGAGTAAAACTGAATTTCTGTGTAAAATTCAAATTTGTGCTTCAAATTTGCTGTAGAGTGGATGATCCCCTATTGCCAGCTTGAGCAGTGCAAGTAGTAAGGATCACCATGCACTAATCCAATCACAAATGTTTCTATCTAGATGTAAATTTGTTAATGAATACAGAATTGAAGTAATAGACAAGTATCATTGTACAGTACGAGTAAGTTCTACCATGAATTAGACAGCTTCAAAACTAATAACCATAAAGTAAAAATAATTAATTTGAAAATCCATCTATTCCTATGTTCAATAAAGTTGGAACTTCTAATATAAAGATTTTTAATTAAAATGATAAAATATTTTGTCAACTTTTACTCTCCTCAAATTTTGATCAGATGGTCAACACAAAATAACACAAAACTTTTTTTTCCTACTTACCCAAAAGCCAAAAGAAAGAGCTGAACATAATAAAATGTGGTATAGAATTCTATTGATAATTAAAATACAAGCGTCTGGGCACTCAAATAGGCAAAGTTTTTCTTAGGGGAAATATCAGAAAAAGTTCTAGCAACATTTTTCAATAAATTTCAATAACTTCCTCACATCATTAAAAACTTTATCACTTATAAAAATGCAATCAAAGAAAATTATTTGTGCTGCTGCTAAGAGACACCAAAGAAAAATTTAAAACCCTCCATGTATTGCAGGAAAATAGATACAACCTATTCAGTGGTTGTATTTCAAAATTAAAGTTTGATGTTTTAATTTAAATACACAAACAAAAGTGAGTACACTATCATTTTTCAGTTTGGTAAGTTATTCAAACTTAAAGTGTAGCATATTTTGGTATTATGCTAAAACTCCAAAAATTTTATTGTATTTTATAGATAAAAATACAATTTAGTTGGTCTCCATAAATCTCCTAAACATACATAGACAGACAGACAGACAGACAGACAGTCAGTCAGACAGATACTGTTTTTCAGGTCTCTCGCAAATAAATAAATATGAGTGCTTTTATGAAACAACACACATGACAAAGTTAACAGCAAAAAGGCAATCCTAATTGCTATGGCAGAACATCTGTGTCACTCCAAAATCTACTTGCTTAAGCCTAACTTCCCAGAGAATGGTGTAAGGCGGGGTCTCCATCAAGTGTTTAGATCATGGCTGCAAATCCCTCATGGATGGGATTCGTGCCGTATGAAAAACATGCTCAGGAGCTGCCTCGCTCCTTCCACCGTGTGAGGCACAATGAGAAGATGCCATCTATGAACTACAGGCACTGTCACTGCAAATACTCTGATTTCAGACTTCCAGTTTGAAGTACTGCAGGAAATAGATTTATACTATTTGTAAGTTACCAGCCAGATGGACTAGTATTTTAATTTAAATATACAGACTAACACAGTACGAATGTTTCTGGGATATGATTAACATGTCTCAGGCAAGAGCTGTGCTCACAAGGCCAAAATGGAAAAACTGACACCGCATTTACCCTTATATTTAAATCAATTTTAAAATGTACAACATATCTTACACAATAGTTTTACACTGGATACAGAGCAACAGAGGAGAGTAATTGCTGAGTGCCAGAAAATAAGGAAACCCCACAAGGGAACAAGCTTACTACCTACAGAAAATTCCCTGATAGCAGCCCAGAACACACGGCCAGAGTGGGACAGGCTCTGAGAACTGAAGAGCTGGGGGTCCAAACAGATCCAGACAGCTGCCTAGGGTTTGCCAGGCAGAACACCAGCAAAATGAAAACTACAAATAACTCTGGAGATGTGTGGGGCTTCCTCTTCAGTCTTCAAGTGTGTACTGATCAACCTACACATGTCCTAGAATTATCCAGAGGGTTGAGAAGAAATACCCCACAGAGAACACAAGTTGAGAACAGCTCCTCTTCTTCTTACTGGTCAGCAGAAAACCTCCCAAGTAACAGTTCTGCTTCTATTTAGAAAAGCTTAAAAGCAACACACAAGAGGGTCAAGTGACTTAAATCTTCCCACAACAAAGCTCAAGAGTATAAAATTACTCTGGTGAAACTCGCAATGTTTGACCTCTAAGGAAAAATTTCCTAGTTTGTAAAAAAGCAGGAAAGTGCAATCTATGAGAAGAAAAATCAATTAACCAAAAGTGACACAGTATCGCCACATGGTAAAATAAGCAAACAAGAACATTAAAAAATGTACTCAATGTTCAAAAGCCTAGAGGAAATTTTGAAATACTTAAGATACTCAAAAGATCCCAAATGAACTTCTAGAGATGAAAACTGCAAAGTCTGGAGTGAAAAAAAAACATAACTGAATATTAATAGTGCATTAGAATGCAAGGGGAGAAATTAGTGGATTTACATTCATAGCAGTGGAAAGCAAAGTAAACAGTGTTATTTTAAAAACTGAGGAAAAAATGAACTAGAAGAACAGTGAGCTGTGGAACAACGTATCAGTGAAATGGATATGTAATTGAAGTTCCCAAAGAGGCAAAAAACAGACATCTGAATGATTAAAATTTTCCTAAATTTAATGAAACTATAAACCCAGAAACCCAAACTCCATGAACTTTAAGCAAAAGAAACTTATAAAACAATAGTGACATACATTATCATCAAACTGCTTCAAAACTGATGTGAAAGGCAATCTTGAAAGCAACCAGAGAAAAAAATTCATGTTATTTAAAAAATGCAAAGACAATGACAAGGGCCAATTTCTCAGCACAAATAATATAAGCCAGGAGACAGAGGAACATCTTTAAAGTAACAAAAGGGAAAAATATGTCAATCCCAAAAAAAACAGAAAGTAAAATAAGAATCTTATTGGGAAGCAGGAAGAAAATGTTCAAATGGGAAGGAGAACAAGGGAGGGAGAAGGGGGGTGGAAAGGAAGGGAAAAGGAAAAAGAACAGAAGAAAGAAAATGGAAACAAAGCTTTTGCAAATAAGGAGGGGAAGAAGGGTTGAAAGGAAGTGTGGGGAATGGAAGAAAAAAGAAGAATCAATACATACTTCATACAGGCCCAAATTCCTATGATGACTGTGAACATTATATATATCAAAAGTGTACCAATAAAATTAGTCGTTTTTAAAAAGGACAATAATAAGGCAAATCCTTAGGATAAAAATAATTACCCAAGATAATTTCATCGTCTCCAGATACCGAATCACACCTGCAAAGTGCTTTTCACTGTGTAAGACAGCATTCACAGCTTCCAAGAGGAGGACAGAGACCATTACTCTGCCTACCACATACCTTCCATAAAGAAATTATTCAAGAACGTGTTCCTCTTAAAAAAGAAACAATAAAAACAAGGAAACATAAATGAAAATTTTCTTAAACAGAAGCCTAATATAACTAAGAAGAAATAGACCTAAGAAAACTATCTTTTGCCTGAAACATTCTTCTCTTACCTATACGTTTAGCAATTTAAGACTATTTTCTTAATTGTTCCACGTACCCTACCTGATTGTAGCAAACAATATTCACATAATTATCATATTTTAACTGCTGCTTAAAAAAATGTACAAACATCAGCAAAGTGATCTGAAAATAACTCAAGGTTCCTCCCTACATTCATCAAGTGCTCCATCAATCAAACTGCTTCTTTTTTGCAAAAATTGGCATTTAAAAGGGTTGAAATTATAGTAAAACTTAATATTCTATAAGTAAAATTTTTGACCAAAATTATTTGCCCCTTCATTCCCTTAACCAAATTGCAAATTTATGCTAAGATTTATGGCCCTGCAAATCTTGCAATAATTCTACACACATATTTTTTCCTTCCATGAAATTCTTTATTGCATGACCACTGTGACCTACTATATTTATTTTAAAAACAGTAACTCAACTTCAGAGTTACTGAAAAGCTGAAGACTAAAATTCATCATTTTTATTTGCTTATATATAGCCATGCCTATAAGAATCAGATACGATTAAGGCTTCTCACTCAGTGTCTAGAGACTAGCTAGCATTTTTAACACACCTGGGAGATATAACTTTCACAATTATCCCAAGTTAATAATTTGTTATAATATTAACCACCCTCCAATAAATCTAAATACAAGTTCCACAGTTTTAGAAATAGGTTCTCATCTATAATTTAGGAATTTTCCAAATAACCTTACAAAAATAAATAGAAAATCTTTTTAAAGCATGCAATTCAGTCTTACATCTTATACAAATGAGACTTAACTGGGAGTGAAACACCATGTTGACAGAAATCAGCACCATCTACACAGCATAGATTCGCTTTAGTGATAAGACAGGTGGTGAATATTTCCCTTGATTCACCTCCAACTACAGTTGGAAGCTTTGAAGCCACTACATTTGTTCACTGACTTCATCCATTTCCATTTAATCATTAAAACTGTTTGACTGAGGCCAAACCTGTGTGGCCATCGTCTGAGTTCCAGAGATGCCAGGCCACCGTTTAGTTTCACATGAGAGACCCCAGTGACCTGTATGTCTCACTCACTGAAACTCCCCTTCCAAAGTGTTGCTAATCATTATCATGGGAAGAGATGAGAATGTTGATCTGCTCACTGAAAATTAACTTGACTGTTCCTATAGAGAACTTCACTGCCTTGGATCTCGGCTTCTGCTTTTTCACCTTGATGATCAGAAGAGAAATTTCACTAGCTACCCTAATGTTTTATGATTTCTATCAGCACTACCAATTACTCTACTTTTAACTAAACGATGGCCAACTTTCTCCCTAATGCAACACAAAGGCAGTGCTGAGAAGGAATGACAAATCAAACAGGCTGTTACGGTTTTGATAGAAAGTGTCACCTGGGCTGGGGATTTAGCTCAGTGGCATAGGCACCTGCCTTGCAAGCACGCAGTCGTGAGTTCAATCCCTGGTACTGATTAAAAAAAAAAAAAAGAAAGTGTCCCCCTAACGTCCAAAGTCAGCTGTGTTAGGAAGGTGGCTGGATCATGGGGGTGCTAACAAGTTCAGTAGCTGAATGTAACATCAGGCAGTAGGGCCTGGTTGGCAGTATATCACCTGAGGAATGAACTGGAGGGGGGCATTCCTGTCCCCAGCTCTTCCTTGCTGGCCCTGTTTCCTGGCTGCCATGGGAGGAGCAGCTGTTCTCTGCTAGGCCATTCCACTCTGCCACTTCTGCTTTGGAATCAGTGGACTGTGGACTGAACCATCTGGAAACTGTGAGACACATAAATCTCTCTCTTAAGTTGTGTGTGTGTATGTGTGTCAGGCACTTTATCTCAGGGATGAAAATACAGGTTAAAATATATCAGACAAATTGCTATTTTTAGTATGCTAGTTATGTCCTAGAGCCAGCCACCCAGAAAAAAGTCTAGCAGCTTCCACACTCTTCCGCTATAGAAAGATGTGTGCCAACCAAAAGGTTGTCACAAGACCAGGAGTAAAGTGCATTACATCAAATTAATTCACTAAAACTAAGGAAAAAAAATCTCTAAATTGGACTTTTCTCCTAAATAATTAATTTTTCTACATCTAAGCAATTTTAACTAAAATAATCTTTTTACTTTCCCAACTACATGAATTATTAGGTCTTTCATTTTTTTAAAGACTGTATAAAGTGTTAACCATAAAATCTGAGCAAACTTACAGATTGAGCTCAGAGTTTACAATTTATTCACATTCTTAAGAATAAAGCCAGAAGAGAAATCTCACAACATTAAGCTTATGAAGCAATAAAACAATAAATATGAATATGCATAATAGAAAAAGAGGTATAAAAGAATTTATGTGAAAATTTAATTTTAACAAAGCTGGGCAAGCAAAAAATTATACATACTTCAAAAATCAGATTGTTAAACCAACATTAAAACATTTTTAAGTTACATGCTTCATTTTGATTTATCAAAAGTTTAAATTTCATGGATCTAAAACATAATTTTTATGGTAGATATGCTGTCCACGCAAACACATTGAGTTTACCTAACTTTTGCAACCATTCTAAACTGTACAACTACACTGTCTTTCAAACCTACTGCTATTAAGAGCAAATAGAAAGCAGAAACTTCAGAAACAACCATAAAATAATAGTACCTGTTTGCTGAGGAGTTTACAATAGGTTGCTGTAATTTTTTTTCTTTTTTCTTTTTTGTACCAAGGATCAAACTCACAACCTAGCAATTGTTGGGCAGGTGCTGCACCACTTGCTGAGCTGTATCGCCATCCCTGGTTGCTGTATTTAACAATACCACACGCATACCAAAGGCTCTTTATCTTAAGTAATAACATACGTTTGACTGGGGCAATGACTTCTTTTGAAGAGCCTAAAATTCCTCCATTTTTATCTTACCTTTATGTGCAGCAAGACCACGAAGAGACGAGATTCACAGTTCCTAGACCTAAATTCTGCAGAGGATTCTATGGTAAACCAGCCAAGCCAACTTGTCTCTGACCTTCAGCTCTTTCACCTTCAGTTGTCTTCCTCAATCACAGAACCATCTGTCCTCAAGTCTTCTCAACTTTTTTCAGTTCTAATCTGTGATTAACAACCATGAATTCTACCAATTCCTATTTGTACCTACTACCCAAAAGAAATATATTCATTTAAAAATGTCCTTGAGAAAATATAATTTAATGTTGACTATTTAAAATGTAGAAAGTATTTCTTCCACCTCAAATATTCCAAATTAAAATACAAGTTATTCCATGTTTTTAACTCCATTAACTTAATATCTTCCTTAAACACTGTAGGTAACCAACAAGCCAACACTGTTACCACTCTTTCTTCCTATGTAAATCCAACAGCCTGACACTCCCAAATTTTTATCTTTGTACTTTACTGACAAACTTCTAAAAAGCTAGCCTTGAAAGTAACCCACAAGTATTAACATTTAAAATGAACATTAAAATCTTCCTGGTGTTTTTAGAAAGGCTAATAATAGGGACTCTAATCCCCCAAAGTGATTTGTCTTTATATATTTTAAGAATGTTTTCAGAACATTCTTTTCTGAAATTAACTTACACTCCTTGTACAACATAACTGTATTAATCTCCCACTGCTACTGCAACAATCTATCACAAACTTAAAGGCTTAAAACAATAAAGTTTATTATCTTATAGTTTGAGGGTTCAGAAATCCAAACCAGTTCTCTGACGTGTTGATATACTTCACTTCTGGGACTCAGAAAAAAGCAGGAGTAGCTTGTACACCAACCACAGAATGGATAAGAAAGATAAGGTATTTTTATACAATGAAAATCTACTCAGCTTTAAGAAAGGATAACTTCAAAGCTCTTAAAGGTAAATGGATGCAACTTGATATCATGCTCATGGGTGAAATGATTTGGATTCACATGGGTGAATATCATGTTGTCTTGCTAGGATAAAAAACTGAAGGAGTTAGTGGGATCCAAAATGTGTAATAGATAGGGGAGGAAACATCTAAAAAGGGAAGGAGATAGCCATTGTTAATTTCCTATTAGCTTGTTTTGAAGTCCTGTATCATTTCCATTGCTTTGTTTGGTTTGGTTTTATTATTGTGTTTTGTTTTGTTTTGATGTTTTACTGTTGACCATTTAAAATGTAGAAAGTATTTCTTCCACATCAAATATTCCAAATTAAAATACAAATTATTCCATGTTTTTAACTCTATTAACTCAATATCTTCCTTAAACACTGTAAGTAACCAACAAGCTTTTTTTGTTTTTGTTTGATTCTATTACGGCTGGTGGTATTGGCATCTATTTTGAAGATAACAAGATATATTATGGTTGCCATTGCTGATTTTCTATTATCTTGTCTTAAAGTCCTGTGTCATTTTCATTGTTTTATTTTGATTTCTGTTCTGCTTTGTTTGATTTTATTATGTCTGATGATATGGGAAGCTATTTTCGGAAGATAACAAGAGGCATTATGGTAGCCATTGTTGATTTTCTATTATCTTGTTTTGAAGTCCTGTATTACTTTCATTGTTTTGTTTTGATTGGCTTTATATTCTGTTTCATTTTGTTTGGTTTTATTCTCTTTAAAATGAAAATTTTTAAAAATGCATCTCCCTAAGGATGTATAAAGAGCTATGGATTAAAGTTATTTGAAATAAATTCTTTTGAGGGGAAAAAAAGAGGAGAATCTATTACATTTTACAGCTTCTAGATTCCAGAGGCTGACAGTATTCATTGCCCATCGCTCTCTTTGAAAGTCAACAGTACCCATTCAAGTTGTCCTCACACTGTAGTCCTCTGGCTCTAACTCTGTCTTCCCCTGGCATTTATCACACTTGTGAATATACTGGGCTCACTGGGATAAACTTGGATACTCTATTTTAAGGTGAACTGACTGTCAAGCTTAATTCCACCTGCACCTTTAATTTCTCTTGGTGTGTTATCATAGTCACAGGTTGTAGAGATGGAAATGGACATTTTTGGAAGGGCTTTATTCTACCTACCAACATCTTTTATGCATTCACTGAGACATCCTACTATCAAATTTCAGAGACAAGCAAGGCTTACAGGAGTCAATTTAATGGAGAAGGCAAAAGAATAAATGAACAATTCAGTAGAGAAAATACTGAAGTAGAGACAGTAACACTCAGCAACCAAAACCATGAATAGAGAATCTTTAAAAATAATAAAACCATAGATGTCTGAAATCACAAGCCTAATATCCTATGCACTCTTAATATCATCATGAGAAAAGCACCTATTAAAAATTGCCACTTAGAATGAGGTCATTATCAATCAGAGTTTTGGATCATTTATTCACTGAATTTAATGTTCAACCAAGTCCCAAAGAAAGAATAACTTTACTAAAATTACACTGATAGGTACTTTTAGAAATACAACTTTAATAGTTTCTTGATTTCTGGTCCAAAATGCCACATGAGCTAGCATAAAAAATCAGTTCAACACAGTGTGTTTAAGAAATAAGACAGAATCACACTTTAAAAATACCAACTACAGATCTGTCCAATTATAAAAGTCTTGAGAACACAGAAAAGAGAAGTTTTGCATGATCTCACAAGTGTATGAAGAACCTAAAGACAGTGAAACCCATAAAAACAGAGAACAGAATGGTAGCTGCCAGGGACTGGGCCTGAGTAGGCATTAAGAAAACACTGGCCAAACATTTCTCAGGAGAAATACATTTGAAAATAACTTAGAGACTTAAAATTTATTCTCTGCAAAAATAAGTATGTGAGGTAATACATACGCTCACAGCTTGATTAAGCCATTCCACAATGTATACAAATATGAAAACATGTTGCATATCATAAATATGTGTACAAATTTTGTCAGTTAAAAAAATAAAAATAAAAAGTCATGAGGATCAAAAGCTATAAACCAGCCTTTTGGCACATTTGCCATCTAACAATACTTGACTGCTCAAGGATGTTGTAACTGTAAGACGCTATAATCATTCATCATATACACAGTGTATCAAATGTTCCCCAAGTCTGGAGTGAAAGGGACATACTGTAGCAGCAAACAACAACAGCAAAAACCTGCTCTCCTAGATCTTAAATTTTAGTAAAGAGTCAGGGAAACAGATGAAAACAAACAAATAAATAAGTAAATATATACAAGGATACGAAGGGAAGGCCAGCTAGAGATATACATTCTCAATGCAACTTGGAAACAGCCTGATAGGGGATGTTAAGTGTTTACGTCAAGACGAAAGACATAAAATAATGTTTCAAAAATACTCAAACACAGATCTGGTGTGGTGCCTCCCTGTTACCCCAGGACTCAAGAGGCTGAGGTAGGAGGATCACCAAGACTTCAAGGCCAGTCCAGGCTATTTAGGACTTCAAGACCAGCCCAAACTACACAGCAAGCCCCTATCTAAAAAAAAAAAGGATTACACAAACACATAAAACTGTCATAGCACTGTCATAAAACTAAAGGACAGGGGCTAGGGATATAGCTCATTGGCATAAGTGCCTGTCTAGCAAGCACAAGGTCCTGAGTGCTAATCCAAGTACCAAAAAACAAACGAAACAAAACAAAAACAACCAAATGGCAATGCTTTCTCCAATCCTTACCTAAAGAGTAATACCAATTAAAATCAAACTCAAAACACAAAGTGGAATTAAAATGAAGAAGTACACGATCAATGAAACAGAACAGTGAGCCAAGAAATAGATTCAATACAATATAGTCAACTGATATATGAAGAGGGCATAAAGGTAATAAAGTGGGTAGCCTTTTCAACAAATTATGCTACATAAACTGGACAGTTATAGTTTTTCTAAAACAAAAAAAATATATAGACTAAGACCTCATACTTTACAAAAAGAAACAAAATAGGTCACAGAACTAAATGTAAGATGTAAAACCATGAAACATAGAAAGTATAAAACTATAAGGTCCAGGAGAACATCTATAAATATAGATAGATAAATAGAGAGATAAATAATTTTTTTCTTTTTGGGTACCAGGAATCAAACTGACAACCTCACAATTGCAGGGCAGGAACTTGGAGAATGTCTATATACTTTCACTTTGGTGATTTTTTTTTCTAAGATACATCACAAAAATAAAGTGATTAAAAAAACTAAAATTGGATTTGGCAAAATTTTAAACACTGCTCCATGGAAGACACTTATGCAGGGAATGGAAAGACAAGCCAATAGTGAGAGAAAATATTTGACAAACACATAGCTGATAAAGTGCGGCGCCCTTTTCTGTCCATGCCGCATCCTAGTCCATCCACGCCTTGTGACAATCACTTCTCCAGGAAAAGGACACCC
>PVLA01005694.1:46891-140218 GCA_004027455.1 Hydrochoerus hydrochaeris
CTTTGTGAGGACTGGTTGTGAAATTTTACCTTCTGTGAGTAGTATGAGAGAGTTTATACAGAGGCTTTAAATGGGAGAGCTCATGGAGGAGGATTTGCGGGGTTCCTGTGAGACAACTGCCCTGAGACACTGGACAGGCAGCCAAAGACGGGCAACTAGGACACATATGTTACACCACCGGCCGCCTAAGACAGGCACAAGACCTATTGCTGTCCTGCAGGCCCATGACGGGTAAGGCCTGGTTGGGTTCATATGAAGAGTCCTTGACCCAAGACAGGCACTGTCCTACAGGCAGCCAAAGACGGGCAACTAGGACACATATGTTACGCCACCAGCCGCTTAAGACAGGCACAGGACCAATTGCTGTCCTGCAGGCCCATGATGGGTAAGGCCTGGTTGGGTTCATATGAAGAGTCCTTGACCTAAGACAGGCACTGTTCTCACAGGAACTGCCATACTCCCATAAGTGATAAAGGAAACAATGTAGGGAGTGGCATAATAGCCTCACACATCTCTTCCTCCTGCAGGCATCCAGGTGCTTCGGCTTACATTTCCCAAGCTAACTAAGTAAGAAGACTGAGATGTTACAAAGGTGAAAAGAGTTAATTAACACCTACTGAGCTTGGGGCGCTTCCTGCTTGGGGTTGAGGTTAAAACCTATTGTTTCCCTGCCTGGCCCTAAGCCTGGGGCGCTTCCTGCTTGGGGCTGGGGGTTGCTGCCAAGGTTAGCATATATATATTCCAGCTTCTAAAAAATAAAGCGGATTCAGATTCACTCACAGACTGGTGTGCAGTGTTTTCTGTCTCTCACTTGCCGACTCCCTGTCCACCTTTGGGAAACCCTAGCCCTGCCGCAGCTAGACTCCGGCAATAAAGTAGCTGTATACAATATATACAAAAAAATTCTTAAAACTCAATGATAAAACAAATTTTAGAATGAACAAAAGAGCAGACAGACACTTCACCAAAGACAATATATAGATGGCAAATAAACATGAAAAGACAACATATGTCAACATCATATGTCAGTAGAGAAATACAAAATAAAACAAGGATGAGATACTACCACACAGCTATTAAAATGACTAAAATCCAAACAACTTCAAATACTAAATATGTCAATAAGACTGTAGAGCAAGAGTTCTCATTCATTGCGGAGACAAATGCAAACTGCCAAATTGCCACAGTCTTATCTTATAATGCTAAATACACAGTCTTACCATATAATCCACAATTGCGTTTCTAGGTGTTTACTTAATTTATTCGAAAACTCATGCCACCACAAACACCTGCATTAGAACACTTACATTACGCATAATGGTCAAAAACTGGAACCAGTCTTACCAAGTGAATGTAAATGCAAACTGTAGTCATTCATACAACAGAATATTACTTATCCAAAAAGAGAAACAGAGCAAATTATGTAAAGACATGCCAAAACACGAATGACCTTCTCAAATGAAGAGCTAAGTAAAAGAAATCAGCCTGAAAGGCTACACAATACATAATTATTAAATTTATGTGACATTCTAAAAAAAGGCAAAGTTATAGTAACCAGGTGGATTATTGTCCAGAAATTTGAGGAAAGGTAAAAGTTGACTACGCACTATAAAGTATATGAGAGTTTCAAGGGAAAGACTAGCTGTAGTGAATTTTTTTCTTCGTCTTTTTGTCTCCCTATGTATTTCAGGCTGGCCTTGAGTTCACTTTGTAACCCTGGCTGGTCTTGAACTCACAGCCTCCAGAGTGCTGGGATTACAGGCGTGTGCCACCATGCCCAGCTTCTGTAGTGATATTGTAATGGGGGATATATAATATGCATTTTTCAAAACTTACAAACACAGATCAAACTTTAGTAAATACATATGGTAAAAAAATCATTTGGGAGGCAATTGAATCTCAGATGGAATTCACAAACTGTGATGAAAGAAACTAAGAAAGGTTAATAAATTCTGTGAAGTGGAAAGAGGACACAGTGACATAAGAGTTCTTAGAAATAAGTGGAACATATATTGTTAAAGGAAAAAAGAGCTGTGAATTATGCTTTGATAACAAAAATTGTCAAAAATTATAAAAATTTAGCCTCCTATGGCTAAAAACTTTCACAAAAGGAGTCAGAGAATCAGTATATACTGTATCCTAGAGTTTAAGGATTAATGAAATGGATTGAGAACTAGAATGTGAGAGTCAATTTTTGGAAACAGATTTTACAGGTAAGCAAAAGGAAAAAGCTTCAATGATCCCCATGGCAAAAGATGAGAGTTTATCAACTATGAAGTCATGTTTACATTTATAAATGTATGTATACATTTAGGTGCCGAGGTTATTATACACAACATATATCCTTGCTATGTCAGCAGAAGGGACTAAAGAAATATCCTAGTAGCACTAAGTATACCTGATCTTAGTTCTAAATACCATTTCCAGTCAAAGAAATCAGGACTCCTTGGAGACATGTCTTGTTCATGTCTGGAACATCTCATAGTGCCACAAAGTAATGATGGCTCCAAAAATACCAACAAAACATGATGATGGGGCTATATCCTCAGAGTCATGAGCCAACTGTAAGAGCCTCCCATGGCCAAAGCGGGAACAATCTGGGCAACAAGGATGCACTAGCTTATAAACCAAAATAGAAAATAAATATCCACGGTTCATACTAATATAAATGACTAAATAAATAAGTCCAATCTCCCAGGCAGTAGAATTCCATGCCCCTTTCACACAGGTGGAACATGAAATCCCTTACTAAGAGTAAGTAATAGATCATACTGACACAAGATAGCAATTTAGGTATGATCAGAATGGTACTTTTGCTCTCTGGACTCCCTGCCAAAAACACTAACACCAGCGTAATCATGAGGGGAAAAACAACTCCATCCGAGGTTTGCTTTACAGAGTACAATATCTAACCAGTACTCCTCTTAAGTGCCAATTTCATCAAAAACAAGGCAAGTCTGGGAAACTGTCACAGCCAAGAGAAGCCAACAAAGACATGACATGGCATATAATGTGGTACCCTAGGGGAAACTCTAGAATAATAATATAAATAAAGAATTGTAAGTACAACTAAGGAAATCTAAACAAAGTACAGTATGAACTTCAGATCATCATACTGCATCAGCATTGGTTTATTAATTAAGATGTTAATAATAAGAGGAAACCTAATGTGTGATACATGGGAATTGACTGTGCTATATTCACAAACTAAAAAGACGTTTACCTTTTAAAAATTCTATAATGAATGACAAATTTTTATTAGTAAAGAAAATAAGAAACTCCCATTATGTCTCTAACAGTTCAACTAACCACATCTGAAGTCTGACTCATTCTTTAAATACTAAAAATAAAAGCTGTTACAAGAGGCCAACATGTTATCATTTCTTAGTCTATCATTAAAAGAAGTAAAACATTCTCTGCATTGCAAAATTGATACTTTAATATTGATTTTTTAAGCATTTGAAACTACTGATAACAAGGTAACAAAATACATAAAATAAGAAGAAAACTTTTATTTCTAGGTTCTTGTTGGATTGTTGAACAGATCTGTTTGCACTCTCACTGCTTTAGTGTCCACTTTGTGTGCTTTAATTCTGTAACTTGAATAACTATTTCTAAAAGAACAATATGTAATATATCAACTAGTGATTTCTTACTGTTTATCTTCTTTTCTTGAAATTCTGTAATATTTCTACCTTTTTCCTGTTTTTTTTTTCTCTTTAAATAAAAAATTAAAAAAAAAAAGAAGAAAACTTTTCACCTAATCAAGTAAAACTACACAGGCATCTGTGGGTGTCACCTGTGCCTGAGTTTTTCCTACCAAAAAAAAAAGCCTTTCAGTTCTGAGGGAACCACAGCTGATGCTTGTGCAACTGTTACCTGTAATGCCTCAATAGATATTCTATGAGCATCACTCATACTGACCTGACAGTTTGAAAAAGGCAAAGAAACAGAAAAAAGAAATCAATGGGTAGCTATTGCCAGTTTGAGAAGAGGTTAGAGTTAACTAGGTAGAGCACAGGGAGCTTCAGGATGGCAAGACTATTTTGTAACAATATTATAATGCATGTGTGGGGGGGTAACACTATATTTGTCAAAACCCACATTATCTAGAGGGTCAGCAAGCTGCACTTTACACCACCTGGTTCATAATAATTTTTGTAATCTGAACTTGTTACCAATAATAAAAATTTGGACACTGCATCTAAAATTTTAAAACTGTACCTGTTGGTTTGAGTAACAGGAAGATCTGGGCACATCAGGCCTATAGAACCACATCTTGTATGTATCAGAACAGAGGCGGCCTCTTTAAACCAAGCACTTCACCCCCATCACTCCCTGTTTTCCACTTCCCAGCCACTTCACCTCTTAGCAGCTCTCCAATCCACCACCTTGTGACTTCCGATATTTGAAAAATAATCAAATTGGAAACACAGCAACCACACTCATAAGCTAAAATAAATAGTATTTTTATGACCCAAAAATATTCTAAATTATACAGGTAATAGTGGGCTACCTTACTAAAATTGCCAAGACAGCATTAATTGCTTAATTTTGATTCAACAACGAAGTCATAGATGAGGATGTATATGTAACAGATAAAACCAGACAAAAATGCTTATACACTGCTATCTCCAATTTAGAGACCTTTAGGAATCTAGAACAATGACAGGAAGGGCATAGTCTTATTAAGCAAAACAAAGAAATAGGGTTTAAGCACTTGAGGGGCCTTTTCTTGGAAATGGAATAATGTGTAGCACAAATGGATTCTACTCAGAGTGCTTAGGGTCTCTGAAACATCTCTAGTGCAGTAAAATACATCACTCCAAAGGGAAAAAGACAAAACACTGTTTACTAGAATGAGCTGGAGAAAATAACTTGACAATCTACTTGGGAAAGACAGTGGAATCCACAGATATAATCAAGGCTCTTCTAGGAAGGGTATGACTAGTTAAATTGAGTGGGAGAATGCAATTTTGGCAGCAGCAAAATTTCCTAATACAAGAAAACAGGCTCAAGCTGCCAACAGAGTGCTAACTTCACCAGCCTTCCCATGCAGTTCCCGTCTCTCCCGCAGTTCTCTAACAAGCATGCAAACTGTTAGCTTGAAGGCAGCACCGACTTATCTTGACATTCCCATTAAACATCTCTAATAAATATGAAGAGAAACATTTGAAATCAAGCTAATTTAACCTAGTCATAACAAATCAAATCCAAGAGACAGGATCATGAACGAATCTCAGACCCAGAAAGGCACAAACTAATACTAAGTCTTACACTTTTATATGTAATAAAAGTCACACCAACATAACAAAACAACTCATGACCATGGTCATCACATAATTTGATGGCTAAATTAAAGTTTAAATTTTCTATTTTAAACTTCAAAAAAAAATTTTAAATATAGGACACATTTAGAAAGATAACTTTTGTGCCAGGCATGGTGGTACACATCTTTATCCCAGTACTTGGGAAGCTGAGGCAGGAGGATCACTGTAACTTCGACATAGCCTGGGCTACATAAGCGAGTTCAAGGCCAGCGTGAACTACATGGTGAGACTTTGTCCCAAAAACAAACCAAAAAAAAGATGACTTCCACACAAACCTCCAACAGCATGACAGTGTAGGTATCTAATAAAAAAAAAAAAACACAGAATAGCATGTCTGCACACATCTTAAACTAAAAAGTTACTGAAATAACCCAAAAGGCAAGGCTAAAGTAAGTAGCAATATTAGTCACAAATTACTTTTCTGGAGAAACAAGTGTCATTTATAAATGGCCCAGTATTCAAAAGGATACTTTGAATAATTCAGCTAATTTCAAAGCAAATTATTTCTAAGCCTTTAATTTTATACTAAACAAACTGTATCAACTCACTTGCTTCTCTAATTGTATATACTCATTTTATTAGCCCTTACAAACATTCTCAAAAACAGACACCAAAGTGGCACAATTTCAGGTTAGGAACACTGGTATTGTATATCCCATATAATTTTAACTATAATTGTATCACTTTAAAGAATGCACATATACAATAACCACTGCATGATTTACCACTGCTAGAATAAAATTAGCTATCTACAACAACGTACAAATAATCAATAACTAACTTTATCAAACTGAGACGTTCCCACTACCCGAAAGAGCTGTATGTCATTAAGACAATGCATCTCCCTACAAGAAAATCAACTTGAAATGTAAAAAATAAAAGCTAGGCACAAACTGCCATTCTAAAAGGAGGCGTCAGTCACTTCAGGAAAATAATTCACTCCAGGATTTCTTTGAGTAGCTACATCAATAACACATTCAGTATATGGCTTCATTTACATTATTTGTACATACTGAGTGGATAAAAGGTTTTCCAGTTCACTGTATTATTCTTCTTTGCATTTCATTGTACTAAAATATACATAGCATAAAATTCACCATTTTAGCCATAATGAAGTACACTGCTGAGCAGCACGGAGTAATTCACATTGCTGCACAACCTTGAGTCCCAGGACTGTTTCACTGCACAGTGAACATGCCTCTGAAACATGCCCTTCATGCTTTCACTGCACCCTGAGTCCCTAACCCCTGGAAACCATCATTCTACTCTCTGTTCTGTAAATGTGACTACACTGGGTGTTCTGTGCAAGAACTAAACAGTATTTGTCTTTCTGTTAGTCATAATTCATTCAGCAGATATCCTCAAGGTGGATACCTGCAGGACCCCGAGTCCGGTATTCCAGAAGTCATCTGTGACAGGTTCTGCCAGAGCACCTGCCTGTCATGCGGGAGACGGATTCCCAGTGCTTTCTCCCTGCCATCTTCCCTCTCACTTCCCCAGGCCACTGAAATACACTGTGAGCACTATGAGAACACAGCTGGGCTCCATCCAAATCAGCACTTGATTTACATCAATTCAGTCAAAGGGGCAGACATTTTGATATTTAAGACATTACTGGAGAATAAGATGCTTTTTTTTACTTGTTTCATAATTATCTACTTAAACTACTTTAAAGTTCCACTACAACTTTAAAGCACCACTTCTAGTTTTTCTTCCTAGAACATCACAAAATGAAAGCCAAAAATGTAAGTACAGCTCATTTTGTAAGAAATTCCTTGAGAGCCAGGAATAATTTGTGACAAACCACAAACACTGTTCCAAATGAATTCCCCTAAAAGAGTCTCTCTAGAAGTAAATAACTGATGACATGTTTTCCTCTAAATATTTAAAACCAAAAGTAAAATAAGGGAGTCACTTGATTAAAAGAAAAATCGTGTAAGAAATTTTACTTGCAGTAATGGCAGACAAAGCATATGGTTAACTAGAAAATGAAGATGTGATTTCTTACTGTGCTTAAAGGCATTAGGAAATTAACAAAAAGTAAAGAATTGCTAATCCAGGATCCAACAGAGAATGGAGGACCAAGAAACTAAAGGGAGTTTGAAAGGGGGGCCACTTCCCATGGGAACAAGTGCGAATTCATGATAGAGGTGAGGTTAATACCAGAAGCTAAGACATGTCTTTGACAATCTCTCAAGATAAATGCTAGAGTCAGGGGCTGGAACAATGGAAGATTACATTATATAGTACTGAACAGATGTGGCTCAAGAGTGACTATTCAAATTACTGACAAACATAAAAAAAAGTTCCATCTCATTAGTAATCAAGGAACTACAAATAAGAACCACAATGAAATACTGCTACAGTTGGTCGCAGTGATACATGCCTATAATCCCAGCTATTCAAGAGACTTAAGAAAATCACAAGTTCAAGGCCAGTCTGTGCAATTTAGTGAGTGTTTCTCTCAAAATAAAATTTTTTTGTTTTTTTGTTTGTTAAGATCTGGGAATATAGATTGGTTGTAGACTGCTTGCACAGCATGCCTAAATCCTGGGTTCAATACCCAGTACCAAAACAAAACAAAAAAAAATAGGATGATAACAAAACTTGCTACTATACTGAACCAAAATAAGAACAATAAAAAAAATCTTACTATATTGGCAAATGTATAGATCAAATAGAAAATTCTTATATTACGGATACAGTGTAAAATGATACAAACACTCTGGAAAACTGACATCTTCTAAAGCTAAACATATTCTTATCAAATATTATTTTCATCATAAGTCATACACCAAAATGAATTCATTTCTCAAAAGACATATACAAGAACATTCACAGTATCTTTACTGATAATAGTCAAAGAGAAAAACAACATAAATGCCTGTCACTAGTAGGTCAAATAAATTGTGGTATATTCATAAAATGGAACATTCCAAAGCAAAAGAAAAATGTGCAACAATAAATATGTTGAGACAAAAAGAAAGCTCCAGTGAACCTATACTACAAGAAAGGTCATAGAAAGTTTTTTTAGAAAGAAGGAAATACTATGAAAAACTAATAGCTACATTTGGCAATAAGGATGGCTCTCAAATTTGAGAAAAATCAGAGTCAATAAATAACAAGTTGTAGAACTTTGAATGTTTAAAAGAAAGCAAAATCAAGCATTGGTCAGAAGTACCAAACAGGGGCTGGGGACACAGCTCAGTGGTATAAGCGCCTGCCTTGCAAGCACACATTTGTGAGTTCGATCCCAAGTACCAATTTAAAAAAAAGAAAAAGAAAAAGAAGAACCAAACAGTCTCACTTTAGAGAAATTGTAGCCAATGTGGGAAGTACCTGGACCTCACTACCCACTTGTCCAGAAAAACCCAGGAATATATCAAGACAAAGAAGCAAAAGGCAGTCTCTGGCCTCCAACCCAAGCAGAGCAAGTCCTGGAGCTGTGAACACAGAAGAGACTGGGAGTCGTACACCTGAAGTTTCTAAAGTGATGGCAAATGAAGTAAAGAAACAACTTCATGAAGCTATAAAAGAAATTAGAAAAGAAATACTATCTCAGGTAAAAGAAGAAATGAAAAACATGATAAAACAATTACTGAGCATCTCTAAAGAAAACAGATTAAAAAAATAGAGGAGCACAGGAAAACGAAGGAAACCTTGAATGAACAATATAAGAAACATTTACAATGCATGAAACAGATTCAAAGAGATATCCAGGAAATTAAAAACTCCATTGAAAGCTGGCAAAACCACTTGGAAGAAACTAAAAATAAATTTTTACATCATGAAGACAGGTTTGCAGCTAGTGATCATGAAATGAAAAATCTCTTAAAAATAACAAGGAACTAGGAAATAACAAATCAATGGCTGCAAGATAACCAAAAGAAACATAGCTTACTAATAAATGTGAAAAAAGCAGGGATCAACACAAATAACATTAAAAGTCTTTTACAGAAATAATATCAGAAAACTTCCCAAGCATAGGATAAGGAAATGACATTCAGATAAGTGAGGCATAGAGAACTCTAGCTAGCCATAACCAAAATAAATCTACACCCAGACATGTAATAATCAAGATCCCAGAAATTCAGCACAAGAACATACTAAAAGCTGTTAGAGAAAAGAGACAGATCACCTATCAAGGAAAACCCATCAGAATCACAACAGACTTCTCAGCACAAATCATCAAATCAAGAAGAGCTTGAAGTATTTCAAGTCCTGAAACAAAACAACTTCCAACCCAGATTGGTATACCCTGCAAAACTATCTCTCAAAATTAATGGAGAAACAAGATACTTTCATGACAAAGAACAACTGAAGAAATTCAACCAATCCTACAAAAATACTGAAGGACATTCTAGAGAGAGATTAAAAAAAAGAAAGACAGACCACAATTCCAGTGACAGAGGGGGCTCACCGAGTGGGGCAGACAAAGGAAAGGAGGGGAAAAGTAAGCAACCAAAGGCAAGAAAATAGCATGGCAGAGATAAGGCAGAGAAGGTTGTCCATAATCACTAATATAGATGGCCTCAATTCACCAGTAAAAAGAAACACAAGCAAAGTGGATCAGGAGACAGGGTCCATCAATATGCCTTATACAAGAAATACATGGAACCCAAAAGGCAGTTCATAGACTGAAAGTCAAAGGAGAAAGTCTTAGTTAGTTTTTACTTGTTGTTTAGACAAAATACTTGAGGCCAAAATTAGGAAGGAAAGGTTTATTTCTTACTGTTCTTGTAGGTTTCAGTCCATAGTCAGTTGGCTCCGAGGCAGCATGGTATGGCAGAGCAGCCACACAAGGCCACTGCAAATAGCAAAAGAGAAAGAAAAAGTGCAAGGCACACTTTCTTCCCGCCATTACATCATATTCTGTCTCCACCTCTGGGTAGGCATAATATCCACAGCACCAATCCAAGCTCTAGACAACAAACCAATCACAAATCCTAGATTTGGTTATATCTATTTTGCATGAGGCTTGGGGTGGGGCCATAGGAACACAAACCATGACATTCCACCCTTGACCTCCCCCAAGGACTCATACACATCCTTTATACAAAGGACATTTAGTCCATCTCCAAGAGTTGCCAAAGTCCTAACAGTTTCAGCAATGCTGAAAAGTCCAAGTCCCAAGTCTTTTCCAAGATGTATGACAAACTCCTAACTGTAACCCCCTGTACAAATGAAACAAGGTTAAACATTTTCAAAATGCAAAAGCACCAGATAAACATTACCATTCCAAAAGTTACAAATGGGAATACCAAGGATTGGAACCAAAACAACTACAAAATCTAGCAGGGCAAACATTAAGTACTGGAGTTAGCATCTGAAGCAATCTGGTTGCAAGCTCCAAAAGACTTGGGTGATTCCACCCCCACAGCACTTCCAGGGATTTTAACTCCTGCAGCTTCTCTCTTAAGTCCCCTCTGCTTGGTTTTTGCAGCTTTTCCTTGGATGATCCACATTTCTGGCTTTTTCAAACTTCTGGGGTCTCCACTGCACCTCTAGCTTCACCCTTACATCTTTACACATTGACCTCTCAGAGGCACACTGCTTGGCCTCCCAGGCCTTTCGCAGTCGGGGTGGAAGCTGTCTTGCCCTCAGAATTTGTGCATTTTCCTTGTACCTAAAACCAGTTCCATGTGTATGTCGCCAAGGTCTGTTGCCAGCTGCAGCAGTAGCCAGGCTTTTCTCTCTCTTGGCTGTAGGGGTCAAGTGCCTGGATCACTGAGCTCTGTGAACCTGATTGTGAGGAAAAGCTTCTCAACGTCACCACAATTCCAGGATCTGGTGTCACAGCCACCATTTTGGAACCTCCTGTTTCCTCTGTCACCACTCTGAAATGTGCAGTCTTTGGCTTTCTCCTTTGAGCAAAGTCTTTCACTTTTGGCAGTTTGAGGCTGAAAATGGTGGAGACCTGCTGCTTCCTTGGGATGGACCCAGGCCACCTTTTTTATTTCTCTGTTCCTTCTCAGCAATATAGGCTTCAGCTCTATCTTTATAGTCCACAGCTTTACTGGAGTTTTCCTTCTGGCCAAACTCACAACATTTTAAATTATCTTGCTGGGCTCTTTGCTCTTGATTCACAACAAAAATCTGGCTAAAGACCTCCAACAATAGCCATGCCATTTAAATTTCCTTTGCCAGATTAATCGGTCTATCGCCCTCAGTCTCAGGCAAAGTCTCTGGACACAAGCAAAATGCAGACAAACTTTCTGCCAAGCCATATAACACACATCGTGTGGGGTCCAACAACCAATGTGATCCTTCTTCCCAGCAGAAACCTCTCAAGCCTGGTCTTTACCATCAGGCTTTCTATCCACCTCCTGATCTCCTGAGCTCTGACCAGAATCTCCTCTACAGAACAGCTTAAGTTGTTCCAGCTCTTTGCATTCAAGCAACAACTCTGAACCTTTCCAAACTCTCCCATAAGCCATTTCCAAAGGCTCTTGAATCACATAGCCAGGTACAGTCACAGCAAAAACCCCACTCTCGGTACCAAATTCTGTTTTAGTTACTTTATTACTCATTGTTGAGACAAAATATCTGACATCCAAAATTAGGAAGGAAAGGTTTATTTCTTACTGTTCTTGGAGGTTTCAGTTCATACTCTGTTGGCTCCAAAGCAGCGTGGTATGGCAGTGCAGCCATTCATGGCTGTTGCAAACAGCAAAAGTGAAAGCAAAAGAGCAAAACACACCTTCTTCCTGCCATTACATATCCTGGCTCCACCCTTGGGCAGATGAAACACTCAGAGCACCAATCCAAGTGCTAGACAACAAACCAATCACAAATGCTAGATTTGGTCACTTCTATGACTACATGAGGCTTGGACAAGTAGGGCCACAGGAACACAAACCACAACAGAGAGAGAACAATGCTCCATGTGACAAGAAACCAGAAAAAAGTGGAAGTAGTTTACCTATCAGCTGCAGACTGGTTAAGAAAGTCATGGCACTTTTATACAATGGAAAGCTATTCAGCTATACAGAAAGATTAACCTTGAGGCTCTTGTACATAAATGGATACAACTTGAGATCATGCTTGTGGGTGAAATGGTTCAGGGTCACATGGGTGAATATCGTGTTGGCTCCCTAGTATAAAAAACTGAAATAGTGGGATCCAAAATGCACAATAGACACTATAAAAGTTAAAGGTAAGAAAGTATTTAAAAAGGGAAGGCAATGGCCATTATTAATCTATTATCGTGATTTGAGACCCATATTGTTTTCATTGTTCTGTTTAGTTTGGTTTTATTCTGTTTTGGTTTGTCTAATTTTATTGTATTTTATGGCATGAACAGCTATTTCAAAGATAACAAAATATATTATGGCAGCCATTATTGATTTCCTATTAGCTTGATTTGAAGCCCTGTATTGCTTTCATTGCTTTGTTTTGACTGATTTTATTCTATTTTGTTTTGTTTGATTGTATCATGTCTCATGGTATAGGCAACTACTTTGAAGATAAGATGATGCATTATGGTACCCACTGCTGTTTTACTATTATCTTGTTTTGAAGTCCTATACTGTTTCCATTGTTTTGTCTTTATTGGTTTTATTCTGTACTATTTTGTTTGATTTTATTTTGCCTGATGGTCTGGCCAATTCTTTTGAAAATAACAAGAGGCATATAGTAGCCATTATTGATTTCTTTGTATTTTGTTTTAAAGTCATGTACCATGTTCATCATTTTGTTTTGATTGACTCTGTTCTGTTTTATTTCATTTGGTTTTATTCTCTTCAAAAAAATTTATTCAGCTCTTTTTTGCTATATTTTTATATGTGTATTATTCCTTACAATTTAAAATATAAAAACAAGATAAAAATACTCTGTACTTAGTGGCTGGGATATTTATAATTAGAAACTATGGACTGAAATTGCTCAGAATGGAAATAGTCATAATAAAAGCACAAAAGCATACAAAGTAAGGGCACTCATGGTGAAACACAGACTAATCTTATCACAAAAATAAACTGTCACAAAATTCTTTAATTAAAAAGACATAACATCCACAGATTACCTATTTTTTAAACATGAGATTTATTTTGGAAAAAATAATAAAAGTTTAACAATGACTAGGTCAACATTTCCAAAACGCTTCAATTATCAAAAATATTAGTCTTACATTAAACACTATTAAAAGGTCTTTAGTTCTTCTAAATAATGTTCAGTTTGGTCTGGTTTGGTTTGGTTTTGGTTTGGGTACTAGGGAGAGAACCCAAGGCCTTTCCACTGAGCTATATCCTCACCCCTTTTGTGTGTTTGTTTTTGTTTAAGACAAGATTTCACCAAATGGTCCAGCCTAGGATTGAATTTACAATCTCCCTGCCTTAGTCTCCAAGAGTGGTAGAATTATGGGCATATTTCAGTATATTTTGAGTTTCTATAATACTAGACAAGTTAAGCAATACTAATATTAGGACGACACAGTTTTTCTTTTCTTATTTAAAAATTACTGTTAAAATCATTTCCCAGACCAGTTTCACAAACTTCACTTAGTATACAGAATTCAAGTAACTATAAGACTTTTTCACCCAAAAATGAACCTCTCCCTACCTCCATGATAATAATGCCCAATATTTTCACATACCTTCCATCTTCTCTATCCCTAACTCCAGTTCTCCAAGTCAGAAGTTGGTGGCCCAGTGTGTCTGGCATGGGTTAGAAGTAGCAAACACAGACTTGCCAGCCAAGCCAGAGACACAGAGGGACAAAGCTGACCCTGTACCCTCCACTTCTGCAAGCGTAGAGCTCAAGTGCCACTCCCGCTGACAACAAAATACAAGACAATGGCACTTGCACTTTGGGGCAGTAGGAAAATGGTCATTTCAACTGTTTCTAATCTCCAGAAAATTTATTTCAAATATATGTACTTTTATGACTGGGGGGGTGCTAGATGAGGGTAGGTTGCTTTTGTTTCTGATTCTTCTATTCTCATCTATTCATTACTCTGGTGCCACTGCAAACCGTACAAATTTACAGACTCTAAATAAGAAAAAGTCTGATATTTATTTGAGAAAAATACAGTAAAAGGTCCTGAGTTTATTTTCTAAATCTAACCACTTCACCATCACACCCAATCTTAATTTCTTTGCAGTACTAGAACAGTAACTTGTTAGAGTACTTAAAAGATACTACAAAATATTAAAGATTAATCATGCATTATAGCTAGACAAGTACATCCTGACTTGTTGACTAGTACTGCTGTAACTAAGCAGCAAAACTACATGGCTAAAAGAATTCCAGATGCTGTAAATACAACATGAAGGTGTCAGCAAGCTGTTTATCTGGGAGAGAAGGACAAGTGCCACCACTTTGTCCTTGGCTCACAGATGGTTATCTTCTCTCTGTGTCTCTTCACCCTGTCTTCTCTTTCTGTATGCTTGTGTCAAGAGTTCTCACTTTTTACTAGGACACCAATCTTATTGGATAAGTTCCCACCCTAATAACCTCTCTTTAACTTCATTATCTCTGCAAAAAGACACTGTCTTCAAATTAGGTCACATTCTCAGGTACTGGATGTTAAAATTTCTGAAATGAGCAGGACAATCAACCCATAATAACATATAAACAAGTATTTATGTGTATATACATATATATGTGTGTGCATAAAACAAGAACTATGTTTATCAATTATTGAGAATTTAACTGCAGCAAATTCTGCTTTTCAAACCAGTTTGGAGAGCTCTTAGATCCTTATCAGTGTGAATTTTTAACTGTCACAATATCCTTCTCTTTCTTTTCTTCTTAGATTCATAATACAGATCATCCATACACATCTATGCTTTGAGGCTAAACAGAGGTGTTTCGAGCCAACTAGCCTGAAATAAACATTCAAAATACTGCATATTTTCCATTAGAGGTAAAGATTATAGTGTAACCAAGAGGAATGTGCAAATCAGCAATAATTTAACTTAGTAGCTGAGCCAAACCATGATAGTCTACTTTAAAAATATGGAAATTTGAGAAAGTGATGCTGTTACAATTGTTAACTATGGAATGCAAGTACATTTTTTTAAACTTCAAGTCGCACAAATTCTTTTTGTATATTTGCTTTTCTAAAGAAATGCCTACTCAACACACTTGGATTTGAGAGTCTGAAAATCACCGAATTCTTTTTTGCATTATGTGCATGTTAATATCAAATGTAAATGCTATTAAAAGGCTGCAGTAACCACAGAACTCTGCTTTCATGAGGACTGACTTTTTTATGCAAGTCTCAAAAGGAAATACTTGCAGTTCAGGTTTCGACAGATGAATTCTTTCATCCTTATGAAATACAGAATATGCTCCCTCTTTCAAAGTATTAACAAAAGATAAAGAGCCAGTTTTGACTCTTTGAGCGTCTTTCTTCTTGCTTTTTCATTTTTAAAACTTTTGATCTCTGTGTGTGCCTTAGCATAAAAGATTACTTAAGGCAAATCTGTCCCATCAGGTAAAAAAATCAGGTAAGAGCTGATAACTTTATTCTTTTTCATGTAATATAAAATTGATGAGCTTAATCATTTTTAAGTATACGGGAGAGCAGTGCTTACTATACATTACATTGTGGTAGATCAGATCTCTAGAACTTTTTCAACTTGCAAAACCGACACTGTCTATCCACTGAACAAGTCCCCTTCTCTTCCTCCAGGCTCTGTCAATCTCCATTCTACTTACCATTTCTGAGAGTTTGCCTAATTTAGTTATGTACATTAAGTACAATCATTCAATACTTGTGGTTCTGGCTTATTTTATATCTCATAATACCCTCCAGACTGATTCACACTGTACCATATGATAGGATTTCTTTCTTTTTAAAGACTAATATTCTGCAGGAGATATATAAAATCACTCTTCTTTATCTATTCCATTGATGGCAGTTAGGTTGTTTTTCCTTCTTTTGACTACTGGAAATAATGGTGCGATAAGAAAAGGATAGATACACAAATATCTCTTTAAGGTCCAGTTTTCAATTCCTTTAGATATACACCTATAATTGGGATTCTCTGGATCAATTATTTTGGTAATCTCATTGTAGATTGTTTAAGGAACTTCCACATTGTTTTCCAAAGCAGCTATACTGGTTTACATTCCCACCAAAAGTGCACAATTCCAATTTTCCACAAATACTTTTATGTTTCATTTTGTCTTGTCTTAATAATACCCACCCTAATGAATGTAAGGTGATATTTCTTTGTGGTTTTGAATTAATTTCACTAATGTTTACTTGATATTGAACACTTTTCATCTCTGCTGGCTAGCTATCTGCATATCTTCTTAGGGAACAATCTCCATTTAATTCAATTAGTTGTGAGTTATAGACATTCTTTACATATTCTGGATATGAAGCCCTGTAAAATACATGGTTTACTATTTTTTCTCCCATCATATAGGTTCTCTTTTAACTTCTGATTATTTCCTTTGCTGTGCAAAAGTTTCTAAGTTTGGTATGGTCCTGTGCTTTGGGTGTCATAGCTTACAAACTGTTGTCACACCCAATGTCATGAAGTTTTCAGCTATTTTTTCTTCTAGGAATTGAACAGGCCCTGTTTCACATTTAATAGTTTACACTTAGGTATTTAAATCATTTTGAGCTAATTTTGATATATGCAGTAAGGATCTGTCTATATTTTTTTCCAAACAGAAATCCACTTTTCCCAGCAACATTTGTTGAAGAGACTGTACAGCCTTGAGACCTCTGTCAAAGATAATTTAACAATATACCTAAGTAAGCATTTATTTCTGGACTTTCTATGCTATTAAATTACTTTACATTTTTCTTTACTCATCTTGTTCAACTGTTCTGGCTTTGAAATATGTTTTGAAGTAAGGAAGCACAAGGGTTCAAGAGGTTCTTGTTTCTGAAGATTGTCTAGATCCCCTGGGATGCGATATTTCTTTTAGGATGGATTTTTACCTATTTATGTAAAAAAATGACATTAGCATTACAGTAAAATTGCACTGACTGTATATCATTTTGAGTAATATAAACACTGGTATTTAACAATACTGTCTTCCAATTCATGAACAAATCTTTCCATTTATTTACATTTTCTCTCATTTTTTTTCAGCAATGTTTTGTAGTTTTCAGTGTACAGTGGTGTTCTACACCTTGGTTAAATTTATTCCTAAGTATTTTATGCTTATTGTAAATGAGACTGTTAGCTTAACTGACGTTTCATATTATTCATTTTAGTGTACATAAAAGAGCACTGAATTTTCTCAAATGCTCGTTGCTAGTCCTCTGTTGTGTTAATATACCAATATTATATTAATTTCATGTGTTGAAACATATTTGTACTTCAAGAATACCCTCACATGATCTTAACATACAACCTTTCAGGTGTATTGTTGGATTTAATTTGCTAAAATTTTGTATGCATATTGATACATAGTTTTCTCTTCTTGCAATCTGATTTTGGTATCAAGACAATACTGTCCTGATAGTCTAACAAGATTTTCCTCCTCTATAATGTTCTAGAACAACTTGAGTATTGGTTTCAAGTCTTTAAATATCTGGAAGCTTTTTTCAGTAAAGCCAAGTAGTCTTGGGGCTTTCTCTGTTGAGAGGATTTTGATTATTGATTCGACCTCCATACAGTACATCTGTTTAAGTATCTGATTTCATAATTCAGTCTTGGCAGATTGTGTGTTCCTAGAAATTTACCCATTTTATCAAGGTTATCCAGTATTTTGGCATACAATTGTTTGTGGTAACTATTATGATCCTTTTTTTTTCTGTGGCATGTAAGGTCTCCTCTTAAATATCTGATTAAGTTTTATTTTCAAAACCTAACTATGTTGATCTTGGTATATTTTCAATCATTCTTTCTTCTGCTTGTTCATCCAGAATAGTCAAATTTTTTCACTTGTGATATTTTTTAGCTCCACAATTTCTGCTTGGTTTTGTTTTACAGTTTCTATCACACTGTTGGTATTTTAATTTTTAGTTATATTCTTCATCTCTTTTTTTCTTTCAGTATACTGAGATAGGACAATTTCTAATTAATTTCCAGAATTATGTCCTTACAGTTAGTTTCTGGAGATTTATTTTGTTTTTTTAACTATGTTGTGTTTCCTTGTTTTTTCATCATGTGGCTTGTTTTTACTATGGTTGTTGTTGTTGTCACTGTCGTCAAGATTTTTGTATCTGAAAACACAGCTAGTCTCCGTCTTTATAGGTGGGCTTAATACAGAAAAAGACATTCACCAGTCAGTTGAGTTAGTGATTCTGAAGGCTTCACAAACTGTTTCCAGGAATGCATGTACTTTGAACTTATTTGTATAATTTCACAGAGAGGTTTGATAGCTTGTTTACTGTTTTCTTTTGTTTTTCCCCTATTCACTGTAATCTCCTGCTTCTTCTCTGTCTGCCTGCAGTGCAGCAGGTACTCTGGTGCTGGTCTGTTGTTCTCAGGAGCCCCCAAATAGCCTCATTAGCACTCTCAGTAAAGCAAGAGAGAAACCAGTCCCTTGGGTAGTCCTTAAAAGCCAAGGAATTGAGCAAAGAAATCATGCAATGGGTTTTCTTGTAGATCATAACCTATGCACAACCCAAATGAAATGAAAAGCTTTTGTCACCAATTTCAACACAGTAGAAACTTGCTTTAATTTTACTTGGAATATGATGACACTGTGTTTGACATCTAGCATTGCAATGAAGGTTTTTCTAGACCATATATTGTTAAGTCAATGTTTGTTTGGTAGAATAAAATCTGAGGCTTCCTATTCCTGTATCTTACTGACTGTAGACAGGTTTATTTCTAGATTCATAAACCACACTCTATAGCTGTCATCAAGAATTCACAAGAAATTTTCTTCAATTTAAAACAAAAGATAAGAAATATCTTCAATACTTATTTCCACCTCTCTTATTCTGAATTTTCATTGTTGTTCTATGAATTCAAAGTAGCCAGGAGTGGTAGCACACCCAGGCAATGTGGTGCACACTTATAATCACATCACACCATGAGTCTGAGGCCAGCCTGGGCTACACAGCAAGAACATTTCTCCATAAAACCCAAAAATAAATAAATAAAATATACAAAGACACTGCACTGGACACACAACAGTCTCCATATTATCTCACTGCCACCAACACTACCCTTGCTATGTTACATTTGATTATGGCCAGACTACAGTAAAGTATAAGTATCAACCCACTTTGCATTGACATGCCTCATCTGAAGCTTATACCTGAGACACTTCTCACTTTTTCCCTTAGGAATTTGCCAGATGCCCATAGAGGCCAATGGTTGTCAGATGTACACAACCTACAACTATAAGGAGGACAGTTCCCAAGGAGCTACTTGAGACCCTCCTCAAAGAGTTAACCAGATGACAGGCAAACGTCTATCTTTTAATTCCTTAGGTGAATGGCATAAGGACGAAGTGTTTAGGACATGAGAAGCTGCAGAATCCTCAGTGGTAACAAAAAGTACCTTGTCATACTAGTCTTGCCTATTTGACTCTCTTAGTCTCTCATTTCATTTCTTTGTCTTGTGGGGTAAGGCCAGGAGACCTCAGGGTAAGTTGTACATTAAATCAGTAGGGTCTGACTCTACAAGATCTTCCTTTCTTTTAGTACTGAGTCTGAGTAGGTTTCTTCTCTTTCACTAGACTGTAATCCTTTCAAAGATAAAGAGTCACATTCATAGGTGAGTCCTATAATACATACTCAGGATACTTTTCCAACTCATGCATCAACTTCCCATTGTAGATTGTCTCACAATTCCCAAAACAATGTATGACACAACTTTCACAAGCTTAAAAGCTAGCAAGAGAGAGAAGTCAAGATGGCCAATCAGTGAGCAACAAAATACAAAGCCTCCTGGGAGAAACAACTCATTTGCCAGAATAAAACACGCTGGAGAGACCTAGACAGAGGAAGATGGATCCTCTTGACAAAGAAAGAAATTAAAACGTAAAAAAGCTCCTCAAATACGTTGGGACTACAACTGAAACAGCTAAAAATTACGGGATACAGCATTTTCGTGGCAACCCACCAAGTGTGCGCTGGCCTGAATTTGCGCCAGCTTGAATCCATGCCAGCAGGCAAAGCTGCCCAAACTCGTTCCCATCACCACTTACAGGAAGCACAGCAGCACTGAAGTCAGGGGTTGGAGAGCGGAGCCGGCAAAGGGACCTTCATTAATCCACGGTCAGTGCTGGGAATGAGACCACTCCCACAGGAAGGGCGCGACCAAATGGGCGACATGTTGGAATTGTGTAAGAGGAGCCTGAACTGGGAGCAACAGTGACTTCAGTTGGTTGCTCCCTCCCCAGAGCAGATTCGTGGGATTTGCTTGGACTGGACCACACCCCTGGCTGGGACCCAATGAGCTGTCCCCAATTCAATTCCCTGCACCTAGCACTCACTAACCACATGAAGACACCTTAAGTTTAGCTGGCCCGGTAGTGAGTGGCAGGCATACACAGCCGCTGCTTACACCTCAGTGACAAGAGCAGGCAGGAGAGGGCAGAGGTCCCTCACCAGTGTGCTTCAGAGGAAACGTGGCCAACGGGGAAGGGGGCTGGGACCTGCACTGTAACCTGTGTGGAGGAACCCAGGACCATGACAGGAGAAAGAGGCAGGAGGAGGCCCCTAGCCCAGAACCCTGAGAGCACTAATCCAGGAGAGGGAAAAACAAGGGAGACTGAGGGCAGCAAACACACAACACCAGACATGGCTTCAATGGACATTAAGAGATATCTTTGGGACCTTGTAGACAAGCACAAAACTGAAATATTAAATCAGGTAAAGCAAGATATGAGTAGAGTAATAAAAGAAATGCTCTCAGGAAGTATCTCTCGGGAAGATATAGATGGAAGATGGGAGGAACACAAAAAGAGAGAAACATTCGATAAAGAATATAAAGAATACATGAAGCAGATTCAAAGAGACTGCCAGGAAATTAAAAACTCCATTGAAAGCTAGCAAAACTCCTTAAAAGAAATTAAGGATAGATTATCAAAACTTGAAGACAAGTTTGCAATGTGTGATCATGAAAGGAAAGCTCTCTTAAAAATAACAAGGAAACAGGCAGCAACAATACAAAGGCTAGAAGATGACAAGAGAATCTACAATTTAAGAATAAGAAATGTGAACAAAGAAGCAGGAATACATACAGGTGAACTACAAAGGCTATTCAGGGAAATAATTAAGGAAAACTTCCCAAGCATGGGAAAAGAAAATGACATTCAGTTATGTGAGGCATATAGAACTCCAACCACCTACAACCAAAACAGAGCTACACCCAGACATATAATAATCAAGATACCAGAAATTCAATATAAAAACAGAATATTAAAAGCTGCCAGAGAAAAGAAACAGATTACCTATAAAGGTAAGCCCATCAGAATCACGGCTGACTTCTCAACACAGACCATCAGATGAAGAAGAGCTTGGAGTGAAGTATTCCAAGTCCTGAAAGAAAATAACCTCCAGCCCAGACTGATGTACCCTACAAAACTGTCACTAGAAATTAATGGAAAAACAAGATGCTTCCACGACAAAGAGGAACTGGGTGAGTTTGTGACCACCAATCCAACACTACAGAGAATACTGAAGGACATTCTAGAGAGAGAGAAAAAAAATACCAGGATTTTAGGAATAGTGGCAGAAAGGCCTCAATGAGTAGGGCAGGCAGTAGAATGAAGGAGAAAACCAGACAAATAAAGGCAGAAAAATAGCATAGCAGAAATGAGGCAGAGAAGGATGGCTAGAATCTCTAACATAGATGGCCCTGATACACTATATGGTTAATAGTATACCAGGCTTTAAAACCCACATTACTCACACCACTCTGCTTAGATGTATTATATTCTATTTCAGTCATTCTACCTGTACTAGATTTGAGGGCACAGACAGTTATCCCAAAAATAGAAGGATACTGTATGGTAATCATCCTTAATTTCCTATTAACTTAATCTAAAGCTCTGTATAACCTACAGTGTTTTACCAGTTTTACCAGTGTTGACTGACTGTAATTGAATCTGGTTTATTAGATTGCTGTTTTGTATTGATAGATTTTATTCAAAGCTGTTATGATTGATAGTATCAAATCTGAGAGTATAGGCAACTACACTGAAGATGACAAGATTCACTAGAATATCTACTCCGGTTTGATTATTATGTGCCTTTGAAGTTTTATACTGTCTACAATGTTTTATTTTTACTAATATTGTTATGTACTGCTATATTCAATTATACTGCTATATTCAATTATGCCTGATGATAAAGACAATTCTATTGAAGATAATAAGAAACAACACAGTAACCATTGGAGATCACCTTGTACTGTGGTTTTATATGACTCTTTGGTTTCATGTTTTTATAGGAATTTTTGTCTTGCTTGGTTTTGTTTTTCTCTCTAATACAGAAAGGATAGAAATACATGTAGAGACTCACGCATGCATAGCTGTTTACAGTCTCACTGTTTGAATATCTACTTTTTATGCTTTAATTTTGTAACTTGAATAACTATTTCTAAGAGGACAATATGTAATTTATCAACTAGTGATTTCGTACTGATTATCTTTTTTTTAATTCTGTATTATCTCTACCTTTTACATGCTTTTTTCTCTTTAAATAAAAAAATGGGGGAAAAAAGCTAGCCATTTATACAGAACTCCCTTACATTAAAATCATTTTAGCTTGTTTGTTAAATTCTAATAGCTTTGACATGGTCAATTATACTTTGCAGAGATAATGCACCCCAGATATCCATTTCCTGATAAAAAATACATTTTTAAAGATAATCAACAATGTTTTACTAAAGTACAGATTATTTAGAAAAAATAAACTCCACAGATTTGTAATAATGTTGGGTTTTCTTTTCCTACATAAAACAAATTACCTCCCCTGGATTAAACTGAATGTGTCTTTACACTACTCTTGCAACACTCAAGCCAAACATATTTTTATGACTTTTTAAAATTAAAACATTATAATCAAGTAATTAAAAAAGACAGTAAAAGCTTGCCATCTCAGTGAGATGGCACATGCCTACAATCCCAGCATTCAAGAGATGAGGCAGGAGGATCACCATGAGTTTGAGGCCAGCCTGAACTACAGTAAAGTAAATTCAAGACCAGCCTGAACTACGTAGCAACATCCTGTCTGAGAGCTGCACACACACCAGCCACCATCAGGGACACTTCCCACCAGTAACAGTTCAGTCTTCACATGCACACCAGCCATCTAGGATGCTTCTCACCCATAACCAGTGTGCACTGGGAAAAGCAGCAGCCAGTCCCACACCAGCACACCCGATGACAACCATTGGACACCCATAGCCAGCACTGGTCAGGAGAACCAAACAGTCTCACTTCAGAGAAACTGTAGCCAATGTGGGAAGTGCCTGGGACCCTACTACTCGCTTGTCCAGAAGAACTCAGGAAAATGTCAGGACAAAGAAGCAAAAGACAGTCTCTGTCCTCCAACCCATGCAGAGCAAGTCCTGGAGCAATGAACACAGAAGAGACTGGGAGTCGTATACATGAAGTTTCTAAAGTGATGGCAAATGAAGTAAAGAAACAATGAGGCTACAAAAGAAATTAGAAAAGAAATACTATCTCAGGTAAAAGAAGAAATGAAAAACATGATAAAAGAATTACTGAGCATCTCTAAAGAAAACATAGATTAAAAAATAGAAGAGTACAGGAAAATGAAGAAAACCTTGAATGAACAATATAAGACAGATTTACAATTCATGAAACAGATTCAAAGAGATATCAAGGAAATTAAAAACTCCATTGAAAGCTGGCAAAACCACTTGAAAGAAACTGATAATAAATTTTCAGACCTTGAAGACAGGTTTACAGCTAGTGATCAGGAAACAAAAAATCTCTTAAAAATAACAAGGAACCAGGAAATAACAATTCAATGGTTGCAAGACAACACAAATAAAAATAATTTAAGAATGATAGGTATCAGCAAAAAAAGCAGTGGTCAACACAAATGACAGAAAAAGTCTATTTACAGAAGTAATAACAGAAAACTTCCCAAGCATGGGAAAAGGATATGACATTCAGATAAATGAAGCAAAAAGAACTCCAGATAGCCATAACCAAAATAAATCTATATCTAGATATATGATAATCAAGATCTCAGATCAGCATAAGAACAGAATATTAAAAGCTGTTAGAGAAAAGAAACAGATCACCTTCTGGGAAAACCCATCAGAATCATGGCAGACGTGTCACCACAAACTATCACGTCAAGAAGAGTTTGGAGTGAAACATACTGAAAGAAAACAACTTCCAACTCAGACTGATGTATCCTGTGATACTATCTTTCAAAACCGATGGAAAAATAAGATACTTCCATGATAAAAAACAACTGAAGGAATTCATGACCACCAAACCAACCCTACAGAGAGTGCTAAAGGATATTCTACAGAGAGGTAAAGATGACCATGTTTCCAGGAACAGCAACAGAGGAGGATCACCAAACAAGACAGGCAACTGAATGAAGGGGAAAAGTGGAGGGCCAACAGCAGGAGGATCACATGGCAGAGACAAACTAATGTATGCTGATTGGAACCATTAATTTAGATGGTTTCAATTCGGTAATAAAAAGAAACACAGGGAGAGTGGATCAACAAACAAGATCCATCAATCTACTGTATACAAGAAATACATATAAAACAAAAGGAAATTCATAGACTGAAAAATCAAAGGAAAGAAAAATACAGCAGACAAGACAAAAGCAATGGTAATTTGCCCTTCAACTACAGAATGCATAAGAAAAATATGATATTTACATACAATGGAAAGCAACCCAGCTATAAAGTAGAATAATCTCAAGGCTTTTGTAGGTAAATGGATGCAACTGGAGATCGTGGTCTTGGATGAAACAGTTTGAACTCATACACGCAAACTCTAGTATAAAAAACAGAAAGAGTTAATGGGATCTAAAAAGTAAAAGTGATTGTAAAAGTGATAGGGGAGGAGACACCTGGGAGGAAAAGGTGGTAACTACTGTTAATTTCTTATTGTCTTGTCTTTTCTTTTACTCTTCTATTGTTTTCACAATTTTGCTAGGTTTGGCTTTGTTCTGTCTTGTTTTGTTAGATTTTACTCTTGTCTGATGGCATGGACAGCTATTTTTAACATAATGGGATATAGTATGGTAATCATGGTTGATTTCCTATTATCTTGTTTTGCAGTCCTGTAATGCTCTCATTCTTTTAATTGGTTTTATTGTTTTGTTTTGATTTTATTATGTGTGATGGTATGAACAGCTATTTTGAAGAAAACATTATGTTAGCCATTGCTGATTTCCTATCATCTTGTTTAGAAGTCCCATCATCCTTTTATTCTTTTCTTTTGATTGGTTCTATTCTGTTGTGTTTTATTTGATTTTATTATATGTGATAATATGGGTAGCTTTTTTGAAGAAAATGTGATATAGTAACCATTGTTCATTTCCTGTTAACTGGTTTTGAAGTCCTGTAATTTTTTCATTCTTCTGAATGGTTTTATACTATTTTGTTATGTTTGATATTATTGTGTGCAAAGGTATGCTCAACTATTTCAAAGGAAACAAATGACAAGACTGGTAAGTGGCTGTGGCCTGGCAAGCTGTGGCCACCCCAGGCAAGAACCATCAGAGTTTCCTGAGATCTGCACCATGTTGGAACTTGGGGCGCTGGGAAAACAAGCAGCCAGCTCACCACTCTGGTAAGTGGCTGTGGCCTGGCAAGCTGCAGCCGCCCCAGGGCGAGAACCATCAGCGTTTCCTGAGATCTGCACCATGATGGAACTTAGGGCATAGGGAAAACAAGCAGCTAGCTTGCCACTCTGGTAAACGCCTGTGAGCGTACTGGTATGCGGGCTAAAAATCAAACATCCATCCACTCCCCTGCCTGGTGAGCAAGTGAGAGCCAGAGATCTGAGCATCTCTTGTGAGTTTGACTATATGCAATATAGCAAATAAGGGGGATTCCCTTCTGCCATCTCTTTGAAGGAAATATTTTTATCACTGTTTTGCTCTGTTCTGATTAATGGTATTGTTCTATTCAATATTCTGTTTTTATAAGTTCAGTATTTCCTTCAATTTTGATATACGTGATTGAAGGAACAAATATTGTGAAGAAAATGAGATATACTATTGTACCTATTGCTGTTATCCCAGTAACCTGCTGTGAAGTTCTATACCAGTTTCACTACACTGTCTCAATGAGCTTTGTCCCATCTTGTTCTGCTGTATTTTACTACCTTCAAAATAAAATAAATAAAAAATTTTTTTAAAAAAGACATTGTGATAGCCACTGTTGATGTCCTGTTGTCTTGCTGTGAAGTGCTGCGTTGCTTACATTGTTCTGTTCTGATTTGCTGTTCTGTTTTCTATTCTTTTTATTCTCTTTAAAATAAAAAAATTAAAAATTTAAAAATTAAACAAAATACACAATAAATACTGTGAAAGTTAATGAGAAGGAAATGTCTAAAAAGGGACGGCATTGGCCATTGTTAATCTATTATCTTGTTTTGAAGCCCTATATAGATTTCATTATTCTGTTTTGTTTGGTTTCATTATATTTGATAGCAAGGGTGGCTATTTGAAAGGCTACAAAATATATTATGTTGGCTTATTGATTTCCTATTAGCTTGTTTCCAAGCCCTGTATTGCTTTCATTATTTTGTTTTGATTGATTTTATTATATCTGATGGTACACGCAGCTACTTTGAAGATAACAAGAGGCATTATGGTAGCCATTGCTGATTTCCTATTATCATTGTTTTGTTTTGATTGGTCTTATTCTGTTCTGTTTTGTTTGATTTTATTATGTCTGATAGTATGGGCAGTAACTCTGAAGATAAGAAAAGGCATTATGGCAGCCATTGTTGATTTCCTTTTATCTTGTTTTGAAGTCCTATATCATGTTCTTTGTTCTGTTATGTTTTGATTGACTGTATTCTATTTCATTTGGTTTTATTCTCTTCGAAATAGAAAGAAAGAAAGAAAGAAAGAAAGAAAGAAAGAAAGAAAGAAAGATCTTGCCAAAACACTGGCTTTGCTTCAAATGGTACATTTAACAAAGAAGCACAGAAAATGATGACAGGACCATCTGAGAACATGAACAATACACCCATTGGTGGTCTTCTGTGGAAAAGAAATGTTCTCAATAATCAATTAAAACAATTCTGAAAATATTCGAAATCTGGACATACAGATATCTTTATTTTTACTTCAGATTTTAATTTGATGAATGTTATCACATTTCCCTGGTATGTCACTCTAGTGGTTTAGCTGCCAGATATAAACTCTGGGAAAAAGAAGCCTGATAACTGGACATGCTGGCAGAGGAGAAGGAAATGTGACAGAAGATACAAGTTGGAGAAACACATGATACCTGCTCTCTAGTACTGGATGTCAACACCAGGAAGTGTCAATTATGGCTTACACTGAAATCTCTGCCTACGAGAATCCTAAATTAGCTAGTCCCTAACCCACAGAATCCAGGCTGCTGCAACCGGACCACCAAGGGGTCTGCAAACCCACTTCAAGATCAGTTGTCTTGTGCATACTTGCTCCTCCAAAACCCAGGCACTTCAGCTATCCTCACTCTTCTCCCAACTCACTGCTAGTGCTCCTGTGTGTGTGAAGCTGCTTGAAACAGAGTCCAACAACTCAATTCACATGTGGACAGCTGAGAGTCTGTCATGAGCTCAAGTCATCTGACTTCTGGTCAACCATTCTACTTCCCAACACATGCAACAACTTCCCATTTTAGACTGTCTAATTATCCCTAATAATTTATGAGACAACATTCACAAGCTTGAAAGTTGGCCATTTATACAGAACTCCCTTTACATTAAAATCATGTGTGTGTGTGTGTATATATATATATATATTTTTTTTTTTGCTAAATTTTAGTTTCTCTACTGAGAAAAGTAGGTTCTTTCCTTCTAACTCAAGAGAATTCAGTGGCAATCCTAATATAGTGCATGAACTGATATAGAAGACTTCTTCTATTTCTCAGTGTATATTATCTTACATGAGATTCCTTAAATCATATTTAAACAAGTATTTGGAGGTACTTTATGTTAAGAACAAGATAATCCACTGTTTCAAACTAAATAAATTGAAAAGTTGTATCAACCTTGCAAATTTCAATTTATAATACTAATCCAAATCAGATACAGACATAATTTATTCAGCTTTAATTTCATCTGAATTAAATTTTATAAACTCCCATTCAAAACACTATGGTAAAATACTATTATTAATGGTACTACATTCTGTATATTCCCTGGACTACAGCAGTGGTAAACCTACAGCACATGTGCCAATGTAGGTTATTTGTATCATTGAAAAGATTCACCACCACTGCCCTTGACTAAAAACAAAAAAAGACCATCATATGCAGAGAAGGCTTCTGCTTTACCTGTAAGACAGAACTGTTTAATGTTTCTCAAGACCAAGCACATGCCCTAGCTTTAAGTTTCCATTCCATAAGGTCAATGCTAGGTCCACTAACCCAAAAAGGGACAAAGGTTTTAATTCAGACCCATCATGGGTCATTTAGTCTATAAACACAATCCAGCTATTTCACAGCACTGGGCTTAGATGCCGGAGAAAAACATATGACATATTTGAGAAGTACAGACCATTTAAGGGCACCAATTGTGAGTCAACTTTATAAACATTATCATATAATCTTCACAATAACCCTAGAGAAAGGTATTATTATCCCTGTTTCACAAACAGAAAATAAGAAAGTTTTACCAAAGCTGATGAATGTCTGCATTCTTACTGAGAATTCTAAGCCACTCCGGCATCTACCACCAAGATGCTCCAAATTTCAGTAAGGAATTCAAGAGTTAGTGTAGCCAATGCTGGCTATTCTGAACTCATTCTGAACTCAGAATCTACAAACCAAATGAGAGTCTAGACTCTACACAACTCTAAGAGAAAGCTGGTGTCTAGGCCTACTAATTATTCCAGAAATAAGTAAGGGCTACAAATTTAAATCTTCATAGCTTTCTTTCTAAAAATCAACACATCCCAGCAGCACATATGTCCCACGAGTCATTACCAAGAAGCTGAGATGACTGAACAATCATAAACATCAAAAACAGCACCTTTCACATGGTGAGTGCTCAAAGTTAGATGCTGTTTTCAAAATCATCATTCTTTAACACACATATTCTTTAAAACTTTTTGATCATAATATAGCTCCACAAGGAAAAATAAAAGCTATATAATCATGTTCACAATAAGGTGGCACACAACTTGGGGAAAAAAGAATTTTCAATCAAATCACTATCATTCAAAAGTGTTTTTTATTTCTGAAAACTACTTTGAAATACAAAAACAGAGATTTAAATGTTGAATGAAAAACAGTAGTGAATGCTGTATATAAATTCTACCCATATGCTCAAGGACTACATTTCAAGGCATTAAACACATAAAAATGATGTATTACTGGTGACTGTTTTTCTTTATTAAAATTTTTCTTCACATTGCTTTTTAAATAATGGTTTAATAATGTGAAGAAACAACCAACTTCAAGAAAGATAAGAAAGAAAAAATTCTTTAATTATTCAACCATCTTCAACTGGTGGTGTTTAACTTAGAAATGCTTCTCAAAAGTGTAGCCCTGAGACCACCTACATTAAACTTATACAAGATTCTTTTCAAAACACAGATCCCTGCAGCCACTACTAACACTACCCTCAAACCTAAAGAATTTGGACTTTCTGGCATAAAGTCCCAGCTTTTGTTTTTGTTTTTGTTTTTTTTGGTACCCAATCATAAGCTCCAAGTTTGCCTTTTTCAAATAAACCCCACAAGTGGTTTTTATGCACATACATTTTAAGAACTATTGATCAACTGACATGCTAGTCAGATAAGCATCACTTAAATTTTTTCAGTAAGGCAAAACAGAACTCTTTCTCTAAGGCAACACAATTGCTCCTAATATATCACAATTTCCATCTCAAATAAGTCTGAGATGCTCACAAATACAATATGCAGATATTCTGCAATTTGTTTTCTTTTTTCTAACCTGAAGATTTTCCTAAAAAATAATTTTGCAAAATTGATCTACAGCTTTAGAATGTCCAAGCCCCTTGCTCAAAAATTTTACTGGTAAAAATTTTTCTGATGAGAATAACTAAGAACAAAAGGTTTTTAAACAAATGTGCTTGGGACAGCATTATTAATATTAATTAAGGCCATATCCTGTGTATATGCTTTGCATACCGTATTACTAGTCCTCTCAACCCAGAAAATACTTCTATATTCATGTTGGAAATGAGGATGCTAAGGCTCAGAGAGCTATTAATTTGCCCCAGGTCACAGAGCTAACATGACAGAACCAAGATCTGAGTCCTGAACATTTTAAGTAGAAATAATAGACTCTTTCCATTGTCTGGTCACTGAAAAAGTGTTCTAAAGTGTTATAACATTTAAGCATGGTACATCAGCTCAAAGGAATTATACAGACGCTTCAAACCAAGTTTTTCAACAATCTTCATGAGAGACTGAAATCAATAAAGAGGGAACATAAAATCCCAATGTAGAACAGAAGTCACACAACCTATGAATCACATTTATCTTGGTTTCATCTGCATTTTGAAAGTTAAAATTGTACCTGATTTGTTAGGAACATGTGGGAGCATTTTTTAAAGAGTAAGAAAAAATTCCCAAAATGTTATCAGTGATTAGTGCTGGATTTTGTACGTTTGGTTTTTCCTTTTCTTCTTCTTTTTTTTTTTTACATCAATCAATTGGCTAATTCTTCAAAAGAATAAACAAAATAGATAAACTTTTAGCTAATCTTATTCAAAAAGGAAATAAATGGCCCAAATCAATGCAATTAGAAATGAAAAAAGTGAAATCACACCCAATGTCAAAATCCATATTACTATAAACAACTACTGTAAGCCAATAAATTGGAAAATTCAGAAGAAATGGATAGATTATTACCTTTACATGAATGATCAAAATTGAACCAAGAAGACAGAAAGATCCCAAATAATCCAAAAATAGGCAATGAAACTGAAGCAGTGATTAAAAAAAAAAAAAAAACCTACCAACTAAGAAAAGCTCACCTCCTGATGGATTCTCTGTTGAATTCTGTAAGAACTTTAGGGAAGAATGAATGGCAATACTCCTCAAATTTTTTAATGAAAATGAAAGCAAAGGAGTGCTTTCCTGGTCATTCCTGGAAGCTAGCATTACCCTGATACCAAAAGTGGACAAGGAGCCAACCAAAAAAAGATAACTACAGGCCAACATTTTTAATAAACATAGATGCAAAAGTCCTCAAAAGATACTGGCAAGTATAAGGCCACAAATCATCAAAAAGGTCTTACAGCATGACCAAGTAGGCATCCCAGGGATGGAAAGATGGTTCAAGATATGCAAATCAATAAATGTAACACTTCACATAAACAAAAGCAAGGACAAAAACTGTTTGATCATCTCAATGGATGGAGAAAAGTCTTTAACAAAATCCAACATCCATTCATGATAAAAACCATGAAAAAAAATAGGCATAGAAGAACCTTATCTCAATCTGATAAAAAGCATTTATGACAAACCTATTGCAAACATAATATTAAGTGGAGAAAAAATGAAAGTTTTCCCTATAAAATCAACAGCAAGACAACTATGTCTACTATCACCACTGCTATTCTACATAGTCCTCAAAACATTAGCTAAAGCAATCAGGCAAAAGAAAGTAATAAAAGATATGTACAGAAAAAGAAGAAGTAAAATTATCATTACTTGTAGACAACATGATCCTCTACAGAGAAGTCCCAAAAAATTCTCCCCAAAAGACTCCTAAAATTAATATCCAAATTCAGTAGTTTAGCAGGATACAAAATCAACACATAAATCAATAGTGATATATACAACAGTAGTGAAGTCACTGAGAAAGAAATTAGGAAAATAATAGCACTAACAATAGCATCAAGAAAAGTCAAATACTTAGGAATTAAGTTAACCAAGGAAGTAAAAGACCTCTACAATGAAAACCACAGTACTCTGAAAAGGAGATAGAAGACATCTGAAAATGGAATGATGTCCCCTGTTCCTGGATAGGCAGCCAATATTGTCAAAATGGCCACACTTCAAAAACTGATGTACAGGTTTCATGCAATTCAAATCAATACTAACAGCATTCCTTATAAAACTGGAAAAAAAGCAATTCTAAAATTCACAGAGAGCCAGAAAAGACCCAGTATAGCAAAACCAACATAAGGCAACAAAAGCAAAGCCAGAGGCATCACAATCCCAGATTTCAAGTTACACTCACAGCTACAGTGATTAAAATGCCATGGTACAGTACAAAAACAGGCATGTGAATCAATGGAATAAAACAGAGGATACAGAAACATCTCCAGGTACATTCAGCCATCTGTTTATTGACAAAGGGGCCAAAAACATACACTGGAGGGAAGAGAGCCTTTTTAACAAATAGTGCTAGGAAAATTGGCTATTCCACATTTAGAAAATTGAATCTACATCCTGATCTCTCAGCATGTACTAACATGTAAAATCAAATCAGGATGTAAAATCAAAATGGATTAAAGATCTAAATATTAAAACAGAAACAATCTACTGCAAGATAAAAAATAAATAAAACTCCTGAAGTCATAGGTATATGCAAGGACTTTTGGAATAGAACACAAATTGCCCAAGAAATACCAAGAATCAACAGATAGGATCCTATCAAATTAAGAAGCTTCTACACAGCAAAGGAAACAACCAATAGAATAAAGAGACAAGACAAGGACTAATGTAGAATATATAAAGAACTTTAAAAAATTAGACCCTCACAAAACACAAAACCCAATCAAAAAATGGGCAACTGCAATGAATAGATACTTCTCAAAAAAAAGTACAAAATGGCCAATAAATACACGAAAAAATGGTCATTAGAGACATGGAAGTTAAAACAACACTGAGATTTCACCTTACCCACAAAAAACAACTATCACCATGAAACCCAAAACAAGTGCTGGCAAGGACGTGGGGGGAAAGGACCTTTCTACAATGCTGGTGTGAATGTAGACTAGTCCAACCACTATGGCAATCAGTATGGAGATTCCTCCAAAAACCAAATATAGAAATTCCTTTTGACTCAGCTATTCCCCTTCTAGGCATCTTCCCAAAGGCTTCATATTACACAGACACTTGCATATCCATGTTTATAGCAGCACAATTCATAATAGCTAAATCCTGGAAGCAAAGTATTTGTCCATCAACAGATAAATGGATAAATAAAAATGTGATGTTTATAAACAATGAAGTACTACTCTGCTATAAAGAAGGATAAATCATTTGTAGGAAGATGGATGAACCTTGAGATCATAATGTTAACTGAAATAAATCAGACACATGAGCTAAAATATGACAAATTCAAAACATAAATAAAGAGCAAAAGAAACAACAGAAAACTGGAAGTAGGAAGATATATTTTTTCAAATGGAAAGGAAATCAAGAGGTGAAGGGAGGAGAGAGAGGGGAGAGAAAAAGCATGAAAAAAAGAATTGAGATGTTTTATGTTCATGTACCAATTTCCCATATGGAATATAATTATTTAATGCAAACAGTAATAAAAATAAAAACTGAAGAGAATAAATAAGTAAACAAAATTTCAAAAGAGGAATAAAATCATCAGTTAATTTCCAAATCCTATGTTTAGGCACTATCATCTACAATACATACAGTTAAAAGGTTGGAGATGTAGGTCTAAGCTAGAGCACTCGCCTGGCATGCGCGAGGCCCTGCATTTGATCCCCAGCACTAAAGAAGAAGAGGAAAAAGAAGAAATACACTTAAACTCCAAATCAGCTCAAATTGCAGACTAGTTTTTTTTTCCACTATAACAGAGAAACTACCTAATAGCTTAACAAGTAAGTATTATCTTTTTATACGCCAGATCAAAAATGGGAACAGGATGTAACACTTGTTACACACACACACACACACACACACACACACTCATCACCTACAGTCATTAATTAATAATTAGCAGGTAGAAAATGATGTAAAAACATGTAACATTCACAAAGGATTCTACTGATGTTTTTTAAAGTTTTGGACACTGCCCTAAATACTAGACTTAAAAAGATTTAAAAATCAATCGTGGTGACTCTCAGCAAAACAGAAGTTTCTTCACAAAATCATTCAACATACTTCAAAAACTATATAAATTAGTGTTTAAATTGTGTTCTGTCACTTGTAGCTCACTAAGCATTTTACATAATCGTAGTTTACTAAGCATTTTACATAAAGAAATGTGTATACTCGCCATGACCTCACTCATGTTTTTTAAAGGAGAACTCTATTTTAAAATACATGGAATAAACTCAGGATGAGCCAACTGGCATATTTTATTAGCTCATCATTCTGGACAGCTTCAAATAGCAAAACATGGCACAGACTTGACGATAATTCTATCATACTGCCTCCAAAATGACTTCATCTTCTGAATAAATTCCAGTTTTGTTGGCTGGATTAGAATGACCAATCTATGAAAAGCCAAAGTGTGGAAGTTTGAACTATATTGAAACAGTCAATCCCAAAAAGGAGGACACAAGAGACAGAGTAATAAAAAAATAAAATGAGCATTTGTATTGTATGTAATTTTTGATGAATAAAAACACTAGATGTGGACAAAACAATGGAGACAAAAAAGCTAGCTCCAGGGCCTAGAGGAATAGTCTATTGATACAGAGCTTGCAGTGCTGACATGCGCAAAAGGAGCAACAAGATGAAAACAACGTTAGATGATCAAAATCATTTCCTCTTTGAGATTTAGGTTTACTCTTGGATTGTGCTAAGAAGGAAACTTGGCCTATATAAAATTATTACCAAGCAATCTATGTTTCTAGGATTATCAATACAGTCCAAAGTCTCTGATCAGATAAGCTGTGGTTTTAATCACACTTGGAATCTGGGTTACAACAGTCCTCTGCTTTGCCTACTTTGGGGAAACTATGAATTAAATCAGAGTCCAAACTAACAGTCTTGTTCCTCACCTACTTCAACTAGATAGAGTGGAAAAGAAGATGAATTCTCTTGCAACAAACAATGGCCAGAGAAACACAGATAGAACTTTCAGGACACAGAAATTCCCAGGCTGAAGATGATGAAGGTGACACGGTGACTCCTTGAAGTTCCTGAGAAGCTACTGAAGTATAGGCCACTTTGCCTCAGACCTCTTGTTAGGAGGGAAAGATAAACTCCAAGGTTGTGTATACTACTGTTATTTTCACTTGGCTACAGCCAAATACATTCCTGCCTGTAAATGTCATCAATACAACAAACCTCTCTAACTATGTTTGAACTTAACAATCAAAGATCAGTTTAACCAAAACTACTCACAGAGACAAGGTCTGGTGAGTGTGTATACAATTACTGAGAATGGTGAGTGTGAAGCACATCTGCACAAGCTCTTCCAGCAGGCAAAGCATGAGCCCCAGTCCCAGCCAGTCTTAGGAAAGTCCCCGAGCCCTTCACCACCAAGCCACACAACCCCTGATGTGTTTTCCCAATCAGTCTACAAAGCAATGTTACCTTTCAATTCTGCTCTGACTGAACTATAATTGCTCTCATGAATGTTTTTTAAGGAAAACTTTGACTAAAAAAAAAAATTCAAACACTCTTCTCCCCCAAAAAAGGACTCACATGCATTTTTTAAGAAATCAAATTACCTGGTAAGTGTTTAATTTCTAGAATTTTGAAATTACCCATCATATGGAATAACGCTGCTGCTGTGCACTGTTTGCTAAGGGTCAAGTGCCTGGCCCTGGGATAAGCACTTCACATGCATTCTCTTATTTAGTGCTCACAACATCACCCGCAGGTGATATTATATTCCCCAGTTTACAGGTGAGCAAACAGAACACGTTAGCTCATGTTAACAGTAAAACATTTACTTCTTAAAAGCCTCTTTCTAGATACCAGCGAATGACTTAGCCCAGAGTAACACATAACTAGAAGAGAGAACAACTGATTTAGTAAAAATATTGCAATGGAATGACTTAGGACCATTCAAAGGATAAAAAGTATTCAAAGCAAGTACAAGTAAAGAGGGTCAGAAGGCCTCTCATCATGAGCAAAATCTAGAATTCCACAGTCATGTCTGGTAAAGCTTTATTCTACTTACTCACCTCTCAAAGTCTAATTCACTCAACACACCTCCCAGGAAGGCCAACAATAATATTTAGATAGCTGTCAATGTCCATTAATCATAGAAACATTATATCCACTTTCCAATAAACTTGATTTTCATTTTCAATGTATGTTCCTTCTACATTATGGTTTACAATGAATGAATTATCCTAATTAATCCACTTCATACTTCCTATGTGGCTCACACTGTGATATTTTACTTGTAATTGTTGAAGTCAATTCAGGATGTAAGAACTTCTATTAACACTTATTTTTAGAAATGGAGCTATATGTAGCAAATTTTCTCAATCTCCTTATTCAAAGGTAACACCAAGATTCAAATATAGATCTGGCCCGGAGTCCTACACACTTAACCACTAAGCTTCATAAAGTTGTTTGATTTGCTCAGAGTATCTGTTACCCTTGATCAAGTATTAGCTTTAAAAAGCTTGATTCACTTACGGTTTACTCTTTCTCTTCATTTCCACTACTCCCTTATTTTCAAGTATTTTTTGCTTCATGTTTTTTCTCTCACAGTGATATCTAAAAAGTATTACCTTTACCACACATAAGACAAACTCCATTAAAATTTTTTGAATTAAAGAGATAACATGGTAGCTGCACATACTTTTTATTAATGATGTATGACGACCTCTGCTTTGGTGAATAGTTCTTCAACTCAGGCAAGCACCAGTAAGTGATCCAAGGTTCTGCCTGGCACTGTAAAAATGTAACATGTTTTCTAAAGTCTTCTGCAGCAGTACGACAAAGCCCACCAGATGTCAGTCTCCCTTCATATTAAACAGGCCATCTTTCCCCAACTCTGCACTTCCTTCTTTCTTTATGTGTCTAAATCTGATGCTAAAATTCTAAATTTTATGCTATATATATATATATATATATATATATATATATAAGCTTTTGATCAGAAAGAAGAGTATTAATATCGGAGTCTTGTGTTTATCTCTTAGTACTGTTGCAACCACCAAGACTATCTCGGGCTCTCTTTACCCAATTATTTCCTGTTTTTCCCATACTTTCTTCTGTAGCATGCTCCCTTGTTTTTACATATCATAACTCACATGTAAATGATTTAAATGAATCAATGCTACTATCTCACATAAAGCATGAAATCTGAATTTTGAAGCTCAGTATTAAACTTCAAAATCATTTTATCACTAAAACAAAATGCTGTCCATGGTATTTATTCCAAAGCTGACAACAGACTTTAGAAACCTAAACTTGAAAATAAATTCCCATTTAAAAAATCATTGACTAAAATCAATAATTGTCATTTAGAGTCCAACAAAAATGTCAGACAGTATTCATGTTTTGTTCTAAGACAGTTATTAGACAAAGAAAGAAAAAGAAAAAGAAAACTCAGATAAAAACTAGTGATTTTCCTCCACACTTTTGGTCTGGTGGTTTTTATGTTATATACCAATTATTTAAAGATTCAGTGAGCATCCAAGAATGGTATTTTATTTCTTTGACTACTACCCTACAGCCCATATTTTAACCTCTTTGAATTTTTGGTCCATTGCGTAGAAGAATTTCTCTACTAATAAAAATACAACCCATTAAAGATTAACTTGCCCCTAGCACAGTCTCTCTGAAAACAAATTCCAAGCATTATAATCACCAATTTGCACTCTTAATACTTAAGGACAGCTATCTTACTTGTTCTGATTTAAACTGGAAAACTACATCTTGTATTTTAAAACTACTATAAAACGATAAATGTCTAATCCAAATTCACAATAATTACAAACCCAACCAAATACATTCTTTACTTCATCTTTTTCAAATGAAGTTTTCCACCAAAAAATATCTAACAATATTAGAATACCTGTTGATTTATCAGACTTCCTACATGTTGTATCTCATAAGTCATGGTAGAAGCTAGAAATCACTTGAACCTCTGATGTAATACCTTAATAATGGGCTGAGTGTAATGGTGAATGCCTGCAATCTCAGCACTCAGGAAGCTGAGAGGCAAGAGGATCACCACAAATTCGAGGTCAGCCTAGGCTACATAATAAGTTCAAGGCCAGCCTAGGCTGTAAAGCGAGACCCTGTCTCAAAAAAAAATTAATAATACAAGAAAATGGTATTTATGAAGCTATTGTTTACCAACAATGTCACAAGTTTTAGCTTATTAAGTATTATCTCTTTCCATGCATGTAAAACTCTAAGAAAAAGTGCCCAGTATCAGCACTATTTTGCAGGTAGGAAAACTGAGGGAAAAACAAGGCTCAGGAACTTTCCCCAAAGTCCCATGGAGATATGAAACCAGGTCTGCCTGACTCTAATACTCATTTTTGTGTGACCACCTAGTATTAAGCATCAAGACACATTATTACATTTGGTTTGGAAAACTAGTCTCATTCTTTCAAACAATTAGCAGTTTGATACTGGAAAACATGCAACCTAAAATGACCTGGTACCCTGTGCACTGGGTCCTATTGCTTACTTTCACACAAGGAGCAACCCATTTACAGATGATCTTGGAAAGTTACAAGTACTGTGCCCAACACTAATTGAATATTTCACTACAGGCTACTGACAAAGTGCTAATTCTGGTAAGACTTTCTGTAAAAGAAACTTAATCAACTTTAAAACCGCAAAGCAATTCCAATCACCGGATGTCAGAATTTCCTACCTACAGAACAGCCTCCAAATTTTAAAAATGTTTCATCCATATTTCATTGTATTCAAAATGAAAATGTGTTCATTTCTAGGCCAGGGGTTTGGCTCAGTGGTGTAAGTGCCTGCCTAGCAAATGCAAGGTCGTGAGTTCAATCCCCAGCACCAAAAAATAAAAATAAAAAAGAACTTCTAAAGTCCTGGTTATACCTATGGTAGCTCCAGTCATTACACAGATGGGGTTCACTGCCATTAAATGTGCATGGGTAAAGACGATGTGACATTTCACAATCCTATTTAAAAAAAAAAAAAAGATTATTAATCTTTCACATCACTCCAAACTCATGTAAAAAACAAACTGGAAATCTACTGGAAAAGAAGAGTATGTTATCTTACCCAGTTCAATCCCTTTTCTAACATATATTTGGCATGTTTTATAATCAGAAACCAGGCAAAAGAAAGCATGGAATAAATAAGTAAAATCAGTTACAGAAATGGAACACGGGCTTTAGTTTTCAAACCCGTTTTGCAATACTCTTATTTGAAAAGTTTATCACAAAAGTAATTCTCCTGGAAGTTGCATAACTTGGGGGGAAAATAGAGACAGGGCAACCATTAGGGATGTTTATCAATAAAAATAAGCAACAAGGGAGATAAGTTTGTAGCACATCCAAAAATGCTTGCCAAACACTCCTGCTATTTGTTTCGTTTCCACCGAGTTATTGTTTTGAAAAACATGTTGTTCTCTCTTAAAATAACCTGCTTAATTTTTTTAAAACGCCAATGCATTTCCACGGAGGGCTAACTTGCTCCCATATTGTGATACATTGACTGATAAAGTCAAAATAAGCTATGCAGAAAGCCGCAAAGCAAAAATAAGTTTGGAAAGCTCCAGTCCTCAAGTGATAAAAGGGTACTAGCTACTGAATGAATCTTCACCACCCTTCCTTAGGGAAACCAGCTTGGCTCTCCTCACCAACCTTCAAAATGACAGTCATTCAAACTACCCCATTTCGAAACTTCCACGGATGTGGGAAATGAGCCACACTGATGGCCACAGGTAGGCTACTAATTAACATTTTTAAGGAAGGTGAAAATGACCTTGGAAGTATGAGCTTTCACTCCAATTGTCAGATTATAAACCACACTCTGTTTCCAGTCCAATGTGGTTAAAGCTTTCCTACCCGGGGAAAGTCCCTGAGAAACTTTGAAGACTTTACAGGAAAAAAAAAAAAGAAAGATCCCAAATTATGAAAGACAAAGACACCACAGCTCAGGAAGACATTCATGAACCTAATGTGACTCAAGATATATTTTATACTCTTGTCAAGGGATGAACACACTGTCCTCAAACACAGCAGCACTGCCCGCACTGGGCTGCCCGCCCCACCCGGCCTGGGCTGCAGGGGGTGGGGAGCTTCGCTCCTAAGCCGTGACATCTGCTGAGTGTTTCCCAATGGCCAAACCAGGCCCCTCAGCTGGAGGAAGTGGATCCTGACAAGCAGTGAGAGTGAGACGGACACGAGAGACAGAGCTGGAACTGGAGACTCAAGGGAGTGGGCGGTCTGCGTGCGTCCTGATGACACAGCCCGGGAGTCGGGCTAAAGTTGGCATCTCCAAGGCTAAATCTGACCCGGGCGCGCCGGTGCAAAATCTGGGCCTTCAGAGCCCGGAGCAGTGCCGGAGGGGCGGGGGGGGGAGGGTCCCGCCGAGTCTGCACGCCGGTGTCCGGGCTCCGCCGCGCAGGGCCCGAGCGCGGGCGCCGGGCAGGACGGGGCTCCGCGGGGAGCCCGGCGCGGGAGGATGCCTACCTTGTAACATGGCTTCAAGTTTCTTTCTGTCCACGCGGAAGCGCTCCTCGCTCCACTCGGGGGAGTGCAGGGGCGCGCCGGCGCCCAGGTCGTCCTCGGAGCCGGGCAGGGGCGAGTCGGCGCTGCGCTCGCTGTTAGAGCCCGGGTCCGACTGCGCCGCCAGGTAGCCGGGCTCGCCCTGGGCGGCCATGGTGGGCGCGCAGCCCTCGCGCTCCGCGTGCGCCGCCGCCGCCGCCGCCGCTCGCCCGCCGGGCTGCGCTGGGTCCCCGCGCCGCGACGCTAGCTCTGCCCCCCGCGGCCGCCGCCGCCGCCGCCAACGCCGCCGCCACGGAGCCCCCGGCACATCCCAGCCCCGGGCGCCGCCCCCGCCGCCCGCCTCGGGTCGCGGCCCCGGTGCGGCCAGCAGTGCCCGCGCCGAATGAGCGCGCCGGGCCGCCCGCGCCTCCATCCGCAGGGCCCCGGCCCCCTCCCCGCCCGCGCCCCCGCCGCTGCGCGCTCATTGGCCCGGGCAGCCCACGGGGAGCCGGGCGGACCCGGGCGGGCCTGGCCCTCACTCACACTCGCGCGCACACTCACCACGTACACACCGCCGGTCCGTGCCTACGCTCCTGCAGTCGGCTCCACTCAGGCACACTCCTGGCCCTTCAGACACTCGCCAAGTTCAAGCACAGCACACTCTTGAATGCACACGTAATGCTTCACCTATGTACGCATCTCTTACACATTACCACTTTTCCGCGCTTAAATGGACAAATTCCACCTCCCTAACCATTTTCACAAGTCTCCTCCAAACACAAGACACGTGTCAGAGATCCAGTGCAGCTTACTCCTGGGTGCACACAAGTCCTCTTCTATTTACACAGCCGCCCTGCACCCTAGAACTCAGCGCTGGTCTGTCCCACAAATTGAAATCAGAGGAAAGAGAAGTTTTGGAGAGAACAATGTCCCTTTTCCGCACACATCAGATGGACGATTTGCTTGCGACGCATTCCTCCACTAAAAGGTTCCACACAGACCTCTCATCTCAGCAAAGTGGAACTGAGACTCAGTAGGACAAGAAAGAGGCTCTTTCTAGTTAAGGTGCTGAAAGTGTTGGGGGGATGTTTATTTGTTTTCCTTGAACAGAATAGATTCACTTTATTTGTGATTCTCAAGGAATGGACTCAACGATGGCAGGGAAGGAGGGCACAAAAAGGATTTAAAAAGCTGGAAGATGGCAATGCTGGTGGTGAGCTGGCAGATTAGCATGTGGGACGGGCTGGGTGGTTAGACACTGAGGATTCCTGTTCTCAAGGTCAGCCTCTCAGAGATGATGGCAGGGACCTCCGGTCTCCACTCTAGGGCCTGTCTTGTACTCTGGTAGGGAGCACAGAGAAGAGAAGGCTCACTAGCACCAGATATGCCAAACCTCTTGAAACTCTGTTTTCCACATTCACATGGTTTCATGTCCTCTTTTGTTTTATGATCAAAATCACAGTTTTGTTGTTGTTAGCGGTAGTGGTTTCATTCTTGGGAGGAAGATGGAGGCAACCATCTGTCACTGTGCCACAGAGGGAAATTTACTGGCTTATATGTGGCGCAAGTCCTATCACTGGTGTGAGCCTGTGGATAATCATGTAACATGCTTAAGGCAAATCAAAACTTTTGTAGGCCCAGTGCTTAGTTAGCAAGAACTGACTCCGTGTTGGGTACTGTGCTGTAATTACAGATGAGAAAACCAAGACTATGAGAAGGTAAACTGATGTGACCTAGGTCACACAGCAACTTATAATGGGGCAGGAATCAAAGCCACTTCTGTGTGTGTGATACATAATCTCTGCGAAATCCTGCCTTGTTGAGCAGAGAACACTCCTGGTCAAAGGAACCTCCTGATGAACTTGAGAAGGTACATGGTTTAACTGCCCTCACCACTGTGTGTTTCTTATCTAACATATTAATTTCTGTCACTGATACTCTACAAGACGCTAGTTTCACATCAAAAAGGCCTAAGTCGGAGCATCCCCACTGCCTTCCACTGGGGATGTTTACCATATATTTCTGTCAAAAAAATACTTTTATGGGGGCCTGGCTTTGTTCTGGGCTCTGTGGTTAGGCCCAAGGAATAGTGGGCAAAGACAGATACACTCCCTGTGCTCCTGAGGTTGACACTGAAGTGAGAAAGATAAACAACTGACCCCTAAAATTAATAGAAGACTTATAATGTAAAGTTATTCCTATAATATTATAAAAAGGAGATTCAAGATATGAGAAAAGCCTATAATGGAGTAATTGGATTCAGTCAAGAGGTCAGTGAGGTTTATCAGAAAAAATGAATCTGGAACTCAGAAGTTTTAGAAGAAATGAATCAGAAAGGAAAGAGAAAGAGTCATCCCATAACATCCCTGAAGATAGGTAGCTATTACCATTGTCATCACTTCATTGCAGAGGAAACTGAGGCACAGAAGGTAGAATGATTCACCCAAGGTCACCCAGCAACGGTGTAGAAGCAGAAATTGAACTCGAGAAATCTCCCTTAAAAATTAGACTTTAGATGTCTTACACTTAGCCAGTAAGCTATACGGTTCTCAAAAGATTAGCATACACAGAGTCTAAGCAAAAAGATAATTACATTGGAAGAAGGATTTTGAAGTCATCAGGCAGGTGGAGGATGAGGTGCTGTTGAGACCCCCAAAAAGAGATGCCAAATAGGCAGTTATTTGGGTCTGGAGTTTAATAACAACATCTTGCCAGAGAGAAAAATGTGTTCTTTATTTGCTTATAAGTGATAATTCTAGCCATATGCAAAGGTAGAACTGCAGAAAAAGAGAACTAAGGAAATGATTTTTTTTTTTTTTTAAATTCCAACAGTTAGGGCCAGGGGTTTAGCTCAGCGGCATAAGTGCCTGCTTGGCAAATGCAAAGTCATGATTTTGATCCCCAGTACCAAAAAAAAAAATTAAAATTCTAACAGTTAATGGTGGTAAAGTAGAACACAGCATAGGGCTAGGGATTTAGCTCAGTGGCACAAGCGCCTGCCTGGCGAGCATGAGGTAGTGAGTTCGATCTCTGGTACAAAAAAAAAAAAAAAAAAAAAAACAGCATAATGTGGAAGAAAGATGGGAAACTGCAGTGAAAAAATGAAAAAAAAGACAAGTTTTGTCATGTAAATCACAGAAAAGACTATTTCAAAAATGAAAATATGGTCATCTCTGTACAGTTAGGAAGGTAAACATTTTCTTTTATGGAGGTCACTCTGACTTCAGCAAGAAAGCCATAATAGAACCATTAAGGAGTAGATATAAGCTGATGAAATAAGGATCAAAGTCACCTCTTAGGAGGTGTTTGGCCTCGAAGAGGAGAGCTCATTAGCTGAAGGGTCATATGGATGGGAAAGAGTTGCTTGTTCTTTCTTAACTGACTCATTTTTGAGGTTTGAGCATGTAGAAAAATGACTTGAAAAGATCCAGTTAACCAAAATTGAATGTTCAAAAAAAAAAGAAAGAAAAGAAACTACAGGACTTTTAGAGCATGAACAAAATAGATTTCAAGACATAAGCAGAGGAGAAACAGCTCATCGGGTGAATAGATAGGTACAAATATAGACCAGTTTATAAGTTTCATTTCTAGAGCACAAGAACTCCCATCTTTTGGCTTTTATTTTCCCAAAAGAATAAAAGTCAAGAATATCTGCTGAGTATGGGAAATGGAGAGCTCTCAGTGATTTGAAGAGAAAAGAGATTTTCTTTTGCTTTGCATTTGAGGGATTTTTGATTGGCCTTTTGTGTCTATAAAAGAATGAATTGGCACTGTCAAAAGTCCAATTGATATTGATAATCTTAAATTTAATGAAATTAAACTGCTTATTCTATGATTTTCTCCAATAGTGTTCAGTTTCATGGCTTAGGACACAGAAAACACAAGAGGAATCTTGCCAACTGGGTGCAGCAGCAGAGACCAGAAGATAAATCCTAATAGAAAATAGTTTCCAATGTAAATATTTATACCCAGCAAAACTATCAACCAAACATGAAGTTAAAATTAATCCTTAAGTATGAGATTGCAAAAAATTTATTATTCATATATTTTATCTAAAGTAAATACTGTAAGTTATGTACCACCAAAAATAAGAGACTTAAGATGAAAACATACAGAAGCAGGCTCCATCAGGCAGATCCCTAAGAGACCCAGCAAGAAGCAAAACCACATCTTCCCACAAGGCAGCCAGTGTAGAGTCTGGGAAACCAGAAGAGCATTCCATCCCCCCTCCCACAGTAAGCAACTGGCTGATTCGGAGGACTCAGGGTGAGATGAGAGCAACTGAGGTAAAAAGAATAGTTTGATGCTTATATTGCTTGGTTGACCTTGCAGACCTGGGGCTCGTAGTCTGGGCATCTACTTGGAGGATGACGGTGTATTGTGGCAACTGTACGGGATTTCCTCCTGTCTTGTTTGGTTTTTTTTTTTCAATCTTTTTTTATTTTAAGAAAAAAAACACGTAAAGGGTAGAGATAATACAGAATTTCAAAAAAAATAAACAGTAAGAAATCACTAGTTGATAAATTACATACCGTCCTCTTAGAAATAGTTTGGAAAATAGTGGTTCAAGTTACAAAATTAAAGCATACAAAGTAAATATTCAAACAGTGATACTGTAAACAGCTACACATGCATGAGTCTTTACATGTATTTCTGTTCTTTCTGTATTAGAGGGAAAAAAAATCTAGCAAGACAAAACAAAACAAATTCCTATAAAAACATGAAACCAAAAAGTCGTATAAAACCACAGTACAAGGCGATCTACAATGATTACTGTGTTGTTTCTTATTATCTTCAATAGAATTGTCTATATCATCAGGCATAATTGAGTATAGCAGTATAATTAAATATAGCAGTACATAACAATATTAGTAAAAATAAAACATTGTAGACAGTATAAAACTTCAAAGGCAAGTAATAATCAAACTAGAGTAGATATTCTAGTGAATCTTTCCATCTTCAGTATAGTTGCCTATACTCTCAGACTTGATACTATCAATCATAACAGCTTTGAATAAAATCTATCAATACAAAACAGCAATCCAACAAACCAGATTTGATTATGATCAGTCATGGTAAAACAGTGTAGGTTTTACAGAGCTTTAGATAAAGTTAACAGGAAATTAAGGATGATTAATGTACTATATCTTGTTATTTTGGGGATAATTGTCTGTGCCCTCAAATCTAGTACAGGTAGAATGACTGGAACAGAATATGATACATCTAAGCAGAGTAGTGTGACCAATGTGGGTTTTAAATACTGGTACACTATTAACAATATAGTTTATCAAGGCCATCTATGTTAGAGATTCTAGCCATCCTTCTCTGCCTCATTTCTGCTATGCTATTTTTCTGCCTTTGTTTGTCTAGTTTCCTCCTTCATTCTACTGCCTGCCTCACTCATTGAGGCCTTTCTGCCACTGTTCCTAAAATCCTGGTATTTTTTTTCTCTCTCTCTAGAATGTCCTTCAGTATTCTCCGTAGGGTTGGATTGGTGGTCACAAATTCCCCCAATTCCTCTTTGTCATGGAAGCATCTTGTTTCTCCATTAATTTCTAGTGACAGTTTTGCAGGGTATGTCAATCTGGACTGGAGGTTATTTTCTTTCGGGTCTTGGAATACTTCACTCCAAGCTCTTCTTGAAATGATGGTCTGTGTGGAGAAGTCTGCCATGATCTTGATGGGATTTCCTTTATAGGTAATCTGTTTCTTTTCTCTGACAGCTTTTAATATTCTGTTTTTATATTGAATTTCTGGTGTCTCGATTATTATATGTCTGGGTGTAGCTCTGTTTTGGTTGTAGGTTGCTGGAGTTCTATATGCCTCACATAACCGAATGTCATTTTCTTTTCCCATGCTTGGGAAGTTTCCCTTAATTATTTCCATGAATAGCCTTTGTAATTCACCTGTTTATATTCCTGCTTCTTAGTTCACATTTCTTATTCTTAAATTATAGATTCTCTTGTCATCTTCTAGCCTTTGTATTGTTACTGCCTGTTTCTTTGTTGTTTTTAAGAGATCTTTCCTTTCATGATCACACATTGCAAACCTGTCTTCAAGTTTTGATAGTCTATCCTTAGTTTCTTTTAAGCAGTTTTGCCAGCTTTTGATGGAGTTTTTAATTTCCTGGTAGTCTCTTTGAATCTGCTTCACGTATTCTAGATTTTCTTTATATTCTTTATCGAATGTTTCTCTCCTTTTTTTGAGCTCCTTCCTTCTTCCGTCTATGTCTTCCTGAGAGATGCTTCCTGAGAGCATTTCTTTTATTACTCTGCTCATATCTTGTTTTACCTGATTTAATATTTCAGTTTTGAGCTTGTCTACAAGGTCCTGAAGATATCTCTTAATGTGTTTTTGAAGCCATGTCTGATGTTGCATGTTTGCCGCCCTCAGTCTCTTGTTTTTCCCCTCTCCTGGATCAGTGTTCTCAGGGTTCTGGGCTGGGGGCCTCCTCTTGCCTCTCTCTCCTGTTACGGTCCCAGCTTCCTCCACACAGGTGTACAGTGAAGGTCCCAGCCCCCTTCCTTGTTGGTCATGTTTCCTCCAAAGCACACCAGCAAGGGACCTCTGCCCTCTCCTACCTGCCTTTGTCACTGAGGTATAAGCAGGGGCTGCTTATGCTGGCCCCTCCCCACCAGACCAGCCAAACTTCAGGGGCCTTCACCCGGTTAGTGCGTAGTAGGTGCAGGGAATTGATTTGGGATGGCTCATTGGGTCCCATCCAGGGATGCAACCCAGTCCAAGCAAATCCCACGAATCTGCACTGGGAACGGAGCAACCAACTGAAGTCACTGTCACTCCCAGTTCAGGCTCCTCCTGCCTGATTCCAACATGTCGCCCATTTGGTTGCGCCCTTCCCGTGGGGGGGTCTCATTCCCAGCACTGACCATGGATTAATGAAAGTCCCTTCGCCAGCTCCACTCTCTGTTTGGCTCACAAACCCCTGACTTCAGCACTGCTGTGGTTCCTATGAGTGGCAGTGGGAACAAGTTTGGGCAGCTCTGCTGTCCAGCATGGATTCAAGCTGGCACAAATTCAGACCAGCACAAACTTGGTGGGTCGCCGTGAAAATGCTGTATCCTGTAATTTTTAGCTGTTTCAGTTGTAGTCCCAACATATTTGACGAGCCTTTTTATGTTTTAATTTCTTCCTGTGTCAAGAGGGTCCATCTCCCTCTGTCTGGGTCTCTCCAGGGTGTTTGTTCTGGCAAATGAGTTGTTTCTCCCAGGAGGCTTTGTATTTTGTTGCTCACTGATCGGCCATCTTTAGCTCCTCCCTCCAGTCTTGTTATTGAAATCCAATTTTTGTTCCATTTTACTGTTTTGTTTGTTCCTGTGACTAGTGGCCTAAGCAACCACTTTGAACATAGCAATGTGCAGTATCATGATCATTGTTAAATTCCTATTATTGTGTTTTGGAAACCTATATAGCTGGCGAGGGTTGATGTTTGGCTTTTGTTGTTGTTTTTTATGTTTGTTTGCTTCTCCATTTATCTGGGGTTTTTTTTCTTTTTTCTCTTTAAAATAAAATAAAAGATGAAAACATACAATAGGGAAATTGAAACATCTGGCATATATTAAAAACAAATGGACTTCTTAGGATGATAGTGCAAGAAGAACTCAAATTGGAATAACTCAGAAGTCTCATGGTTGAGACGGATGATATTAAATACAATTCTCAAAGTATGTGAACATATTCAGAGGAGACTGAGATAGTTGGTGAGGACTTTGGGGTTAAATTAGTTATTAAATAGGCTAAGAATGTTGCTAACACTAGCATACTTGTCTAGCAGTTCCATCCCTAGCACTATAAAATGAAAAATAATAGAGCCAGCAATTGGGTCACAGAAAACAATGACACACAGAAAATGACAATTGTTAACTCCAAATATAGCAAAGTCAAAATAATCAGTGGCAACAAAGCTGAGCTGTGATGATTATTTATATAATTATGATAATGTAAACCATGAATATTGATCCTACCTACATAATCCAACTAGATTATACTGAGCAGTGAACATGTGCGGAGCTTTGTATGTGGAGGGGGTCAATGGTTTAAAAATAAAGAAATCATATCCCTGAGGGAATATCAATACATAATGCTAAAACTCTTTAAAAATCAAAAGTAGCAATATGCACATATTATTTGGAGATACAGAAGTAAAAATAGAGTCAAGCAAAAAGTTTTGAAAGTGGTTGCCTGTGGAAACAGGAAATGGGGAGCTGGCATATGATATGTTTGTTTTTATGTCAGTCTTCCAAAACAATTTGATTCTTTAAACCATATGGGTACATAACTTTAATTTTAGAAGAGAAGTAAAATAACACATGCTTAGTGAAGTGGAAATAAATAGCAGAACCTTGAATTCATGACTGCTGAGTTGTGTGCTTTTTCCACAAAAACTGAACCAGAATTTCTATGGTAGTTGGTTTTTTTTCATAGAGTATATGTGCTTTGTTTTTATCTTTCCATTTCATTCAAGAAAAAACATTTTTCAATCCAGAGTATAAGAACAGGTCAGATGCTAACTAACCAATTATGTAGATTGTTTTTAATGGAGTAAGGCTTCAGGGCAAAAAAACAAAGTTCACTTGGTTAAAAAAAAAAAACCTGACCTTCACAGGCACCCTACCACTAAGTTTATTTCAGTTCTTTATATCTTTAATGTCCAGTGAATATTGTGCTTGTTCCCATAAGAGTAGTTATTTTTGCATTTATTATCTTTGTGGTCATCATCATTGTCCACAACTGACTTCTTGAAGACAGAACATGTCATTTTACCCTTTTGCCTCCAACACTCAGAAAATGCCTGCTAATGATTTACAAATGTCTAACTGTGCTCCTAGAAAATATATTTAGAAATTTGTGATATAATTAGAACAGTTACCAAATTATGTTAAAAAATTAAAATATGATCTCTAAAATTAAAGGCAACTGCCAGGTAAAAACATTCTTTTCCCAATTTGCAGCTGATGAAACAGGCCTGAAGAAAAAGAGACAAATTGGTCACAGTGCCACATTACAGGAAATAAACTTCAAATCATCAGTGTTAAATCTACAAAATTATCTGGCCTGGTCCCTTTACTTAACTGACCAATAAACTGAAATCTAAAGACTCAAAGAAAAAATAAAGATTTTTGCGAATATGTGTATAAAATACATGAAAACATTGATGCTCAGGAAAATGTCATCCACAAAAACCATTCTTTCATATTAACTCTCACCCCACCCCCATTTTAACTTTTGTCTCAAACTTTCTTTTCAAAAATCTACAAAGCAATAGTATGGTACCTGTTTCAGTGATCAGCCTGGTCCTAAGTAAATACTCTAAAAATGGTATAAATTTCCCCTATCATATTATGTTAGAACAACAGCAAGGTGAAATATTTTGTTTTAATGCCTAAAGAGTTTCTTCTGAAAGAAAGCTTATTTGAAAATAGACACAAGTACATACAGGAATATGTCTAATTCAAATGCTTATTCATTGAGATTTTCAATAACCCAATGCTAAATAATGATAGAGAAAAGATGAAGCATCAAAGCAAGAATGGATCCATACAGAAAAAGACAGTTAAAGAGTAAACAGAAGAATAGGAAAAGTAAATAAATTTCAGTCTTCCTGTTTTCTAACATTGCCTAACACAGTCTTTGCCAGGAGGATCAAATACAAATAAAAAGACAGCAATACTACTATGTTCAAACTACCACCCAAAGAGAGATTTTAGCCCCAGCTTCACAGCTTCTCTAGTTGTCCAGGTTGCAAGGTATATGTAAATTGTGCTTTTGATCTACTGTACCAACAGTTTACTCTGTCATTGTAGTACTCCTAGACTAACACTAACATGTAAATTTATTCCCATGACCCCCTGGGTCTTAGGAAAATGGAACATTTTTGCAAAAGACAACAGAGTAAGCATGTGCAAAGTTGTACCTTCCTGCATTTTTTTCTTATGAACTGACAGTCTGCTGGCAATGTGAGTTTTAGCTCTAGTCAAAAACAAAAACTACAAAGCCATAAAAGTATCCAGCCCACAAGGATGTGAGACCTGGCTCTGCTTCTAACACCACACACTCAGTTATAAGGTAAATTCCACCAATGCCACTTATGTGCTAAATCTCACTTCAAATGGGAAGAAATCAGTTCCAGAAAATAGGGCCAATGGAGAATTGAAAATAAGCCTTCCTGGGCAGCTTGTGTGGGAAGAATGGCTCATAGCAGAAAGAGGGTAGATCATCAAAGACCTTCTGTGAACCAAAATCCACAGAAATCGTGATGGACAAGTACATGGCACTCACTTTACCACTAACCTCCTTTCATGGCTGACATTACCAAGTTGATCATAGCTCTTTTCCACTCCAGCTCAGGAAATATTTCTAAATAAACAGTGCAAGCAGCCGACACAAATCATTTGCAGTTGGCATTCAACCTAAAGCTTCAGTGCCATGTTGGATCCAGCGCTGTGGTTAAGGGATTGGAAGACGCAGTCACTGGATTAACACAGGCTCTTGACCTCTTTTTCAGGGGACGTGGACTATGAGAAAAAAGTAAATATATGCTGATTATTGTCTGTCAGCTATTCCCTTAGGAAAGTTACATTCAGTCTTTTCTGGGTTCAAAATGGAGTAGTGAGCTGTGGACACAGAGAACTATCAGTCAGTACCAACAAGCAGTCCTAAACTGGCATCAGGAGAACTAGGGTTTAACCCCCATTCTTCACCAATTGTATAACTTTAGGTAATTCACTTAAATTTTTGATGACCTAATTCATCTTCTATAAAAATTGGGGACAGGCTGACTTGGAATATAAGAAATTTTGTGTTACTTCTAAATCTAAACTACTTACTATCCATTTGGAAGAATAATTGTTCAGTTCTAGTTAGAAAAGATTCATTTGAAGGAGAAATACAAAGAAACACTGAAAGACTATTAAATTCCATGCCATGGAAAAGGTAGCTGATAAAATTGTAGGCAAGTCAAAGTCATTGTTGAGCAGAGATAAAAAGTACACACCCTAGAATCAGATTCTGTGGGGAGTGGCTAAAGCTGGAGATCAATCACATGTGTGAACTAAAGCAAGGCCAGCACACAGAGTGCCAGAGGTGACTTATGTGACACAAGCTATTCTAGCTCTGAGCACTCAAGGCCCTGATGTGAGCCAAACAGATGAGTTGCTAGGCAGAGGAGTTTCAACTGACAATAGCCTCCAAAGTATATAACTAAATGTGCTACATACGTTAGGCAGCTCTTTCTCTCCCGTTAGAAGAGGAGGCTCTGCCTGACATCAGTCTTCTGCATCTCAACTCTTGTTTTTCTTCATCTTCCATTGTCTTCTTTCTGTGCCAGATGTAGTAAGATTCCTGACTTCTAGGTCAAGTGGGCTATTTACTACCTGACTGGTATAGTAATCTACTGCTGAATAACAAATTGCCACCCAAAATTAGAAGTTTAGAATAACAAACATTTACTGTTTGTGGGTTTTTTTAAGTTAGAAATCTGAGTGCAGCTTGAGAGAAGATTCACTTCCAAATCATTTACACGGTTGTTGGAATGATTCAGTGCCTTATAGATTATTGGATAGACAGCCTCAGTTCCCTTGATGGCCCTTATGGTTTGTATCTTAAATATCACCCCCAAAAGTTCATACATGGTTGCCAGCCTGTGACACTATAGGGACCTTTGGAAGTTGGGGAACAGAAGAAAATTGAGTCACTGGTGCATGCACTTGAAGGGGATACTGGGATGCCAGCCCTTTCTTATCTCTCTTTTCACTTCCTGGGCACCATAGGGCAAACAGACTTGCTCCACTGTGCATTCCTGCCATGATATCCACTTCTGTGCCACCACAGGCCCAGTCCAGCAGGAGCAAGTGATTATGGACTTAAACCCCTGACACCTTAGGTGAAAATACATTTGTCTCTTTTTGAATTATCTCAGAGAGTTGCCATGGCAATCGAAGGCTGACTAATACACTGACTATTGACTAGACATCTTCCTAGATTCCTTCTGGTTGGACTGCTCCATTGGACAACACAAAACATGATGACCAGCTTCTACCAGAGTGTGCAAGTGGGGAAGCAAGAAAAAAGTGCCCAAACCATTCTTTTTTCTGATATAATCACAGAAGTGATTATACATATTGTGATGTATACTGTAGATACATACATACAGTAGATACTGTGTTTGGTTCTTTAGAAACAAATCTTTTAGTATAATGCACACTCAAGGGGAAGAGATTATACAGGAGTATGAACACCAAAAGCCAAGGATTATTGCTAAAATCTTAGCAATTGCCTGTCTCAAACTGGACCAGGCCTTTTACTTCTCTACGCTTCAGTTACCACTTATTTTTAAATGGGCATAAAATATCTTCTTCTAATGGGTGTTATATTCCGTATGATGAATGTTAGCATTATGTATATCCAAAATGTACCAATAAAATTAATTTAAAAAATATTGTTATAAAGATTTAAACATTATTTCATAAAACATTTAATACTTAGAATGAACTAAGCACCAGTAAATTATGGATATTGATTTTATTGTTAATGCTTATTAAAAAAACTTAAGACATTTAACTTGAAAATGGAAGACATAATTCATAAACCTAAAGAGAGAAATAATGGAGCTGAGATGTAGCTCGGTCATAGAGCACTTGCCTTGCATGGGAGGTCTTGGATTTTATCCTCAGAACTGCAAAATAAATAAGGAAAGATGGAGGTGGGGGTAAGCAGTGCATTTTCTGAAACTGTCTGAACCCTGCTCCCTTAACCAGACAAAACACCAGATTGCTAAACCAAAACCACCCCAGAAAGTAAAAACTAGATGACTAGATATCTCCCCAAACCCCAGCATAGAAACCAGTGGGGAAGGCATCAGGAGAACTTAAAAACTTCCATCAAGTATTCAACAGAAAGCTTCTGAAGGCAATTTGAAAACAGCAACTGAGTAACAGTATGAAGATCTGAAGTAAAGGGCAAGGATTTCAGAAATAATTAAAGAATAAAACTAAAATAACAATTGAAAGAAAAAAAGAGCAATGTCATAAGAAGAAAAAGAAGATGGAAAGGAGAAATATTTTTCATCAAATTTTTAAAAAAATATTTTAAAAAGAGATTTGAAAGGACATGATAATCTATTGGAAGGACTTCTGTATAAAAAAATTCTATATATATTATTTTTAAAAAATCAGAGCAATGTGACAAAATACTAAAAACTGTACTTGCATGAAATGAAGGATAACATAAATCTACATATTTAAAGGAAATTCTTTCAACATAGGAAAATCAACCCTGAATATTGCCAACCCGGGAACAATTTTTAATAAAAAGTATTATATTTTAAATAAAAAGAGAGCTGGTTATGATGGTACATGACTGTAATCCTAGCACTTAGAAGGCTGAGGCAGGAAGACTGTGGCTAGTTCAAGGCTAGCCTGGGCTACTTACTGAGACTCTATGTTTAAAAAAAAGAAAAAGAATAGAAAAAACTCGGGGGGAAGGGGTGCCAAGTAGGAAAAAATACTAAATCACATATAAGGAAAAATAAGATTGTCATTAGATTTTTCAAAAGTAACACTATGCCAGAAGACAGGATTGATATATTTAAGGTATTCAAGAAGAGAAAAAATAAGAAATTTGAAGAAAAAAAAGTGGAGAAACTCCAAGACTAACAGTTTTATACCCAGCCAAACTAATTTACTGGTATAAAAGGTTACAGATAAACTGTTAGAAATACTTAGGGGATATTGTTCCTATGAATCCTTCTTAATGAATCTTCTAAAAAAAATCTGCTATACACAATCAGCATACAAACTCATTTGGTAGATTGAGGCTGGTGGTCTTCCAGATTCCTCCCCACCTCTCTGATCAATGCACTTTAACAATGTAACATGCTAGTAATAAATGAGCTATTTATCTACCAAAACCATTTGGTAGATATCCAGCATAAGGACCAAACATTAAGTATATACTGCCTATAGAGTTTTGACTAAATAATTAACTACCAAATAGCAGTGTGTAGCATCTAATGCAGATACATCACAATGTAGATATGTTAACAATGAAAATAAAAAGGAGGAAAACTCAGAGAGAAAGGAAAGAAAGGGGCAGGGAAGAGAAAGGAGGACAGTGGAAGGGAGAGAAGGAGAAAGGAAGAAAAAGGGAAAGGAAAGGAAGGGAAGGGAAAGGAAAGGGAAAACTAACAGGATCTTAGACGATGATGAGCATCACGCTTGACTATGAAACGCTTATTTTCTTAGTAGAAATCAGTGGTAAGAATGTCTATAAGAATTGCTCTAGGGCCGGAGACAGTAGCTCAGTGGCACAGTGCCTGTCTTGCAAGCTCAAGGCCCTGAGTGTACCCCCCCAAAAAAGAATTGTTCTATCCTTTTACCTCTCACTGGTCTCATTAGTTCCATATTTTCCATTGTGATGAAGAAATTTCATACATGAAAATTTTTCAGAACAAAGAAATTTTTATGATCTCTTTCTCAAAGTGTGATCCAATGTCACTTCTATTAAAACCACTTAGATTCCTGGTTAACAACGCAAATTTATGGAACTCTTCCCAAACCAAATGAGGGTCAAACTCACAATGGGAGGTAGAAGGAAAATCTACATATTAATTTGCTTTCCAGAAGATCCAGAAATCATTTGAAAATCACTGTTCTAAATTCTTATTTCAATAAAACATAATCTCAGTATCCAGATATAAACCTTTCACTAAAGCAGTTCTTGCTGACTTGAGCTTAAATTATAATAGAACATATTTAGTACCTATAATATTATATTGAAGTAATAAAATATAAAATTATATATTTTTAATAAAAATGTAAATTAAGCTGCCGATTATATTTTTCCTCTTGAAAATCAGTAGGAAAACTCCCAGACATATCCTTTAATTCATTTTCACATGAATTGTTCAAAAATCCAAACTACCCAAAGCCCACATATTTGTGATTGAATTTCTGCCTCAAATACCTTTCAGTTATTGCCATATCTTAACTCCAAGCCAAATTCTACCAACATTTATACAACTCAATATTCTCTGATGACAGTGGGTACTTGGTGAAAACAAATGAAACCTGGATTAGCTCCCATGTTAAAATTGCTTTTGCATAGTATAATTTGCACTTTATAAAACCAAAGACTTAATGGCTAAAATAACATTGAAAGGGAGTATGTGATTGGCTACACCAAAGAGGGAATAGTGTGTTATAAAATCCCAAAGTCAGATATACAAGAACTTAGCCTGTCTTTAACTGATTTTATCAGTGCCAACAAATTGAGTGCAGCAAATTGCTCAAACCAGCAACAGGAAAACTTGCTCTTCTTGGCAGAAACCTACATATTTCTGGTTTCTTTCTTCTTTCTTTTGGCCTTAAGGCCATCATGGTTTTGTTCTTACTCTTCTGCTGCTATACTATCTATGATATTTCCATATGTCTGAACCTCATCACAAGAAAAAAAGAGGCAAGAGCTGAAAGAAGAATCACTGTTGCATATTATGTCACATACCTGATAGACACTTTCACATTTTAAAGTTTTTAAATGCAAAAGTGGCTCAAGAATCACTTTCTAAGTGGGGATTTTTCTAACCATCCCCATTCCAAAGGCAAAACTTCTCACTCCTAATGTCTTCAGGGTACATCTTGGCACTTCAGCACTGTATAAATACTCATCTTTATCTACTGGATCATAAATCCCTTAAGAGCAGGATCTAGGTCATTTATCTCTGTAACTTCACGTGCCTCATACTTTCAACACCCTCAAGACTCTAAAGCCAATGAATGAATGCTCTATTTGCCAACAAAACTAAATTAAAACTTAAAGATGCAAATAATCAATATGATGATGCTCAGTGTGATTTTTTGTTGTTGTTTTGGTGTAGACACAGTTTAGAGATGACGCTCTTCATAGCCTTTTTTTTTTTTTAAAGAGCCACTTCAAAGAAGATATTGGAAGCAGAAAAAGAGAAATAGCCTCTGTTCTGTGTGATGTTTTCAACTGATTGTCAACTTGACTGGCTTCTGAGATGCCTCAGAGAGTAGTAAATGGTGGATCTCAATGTGCTTGGGTGGGCCGTGGAGCACGACTCTGGAGAGACCAGGTGTAGTCTCCACTGCCTTCTCACTGGTTTCCACCCCCCACTCCCCGTTCTCTGCTTTTTTGAGTGCCATGAGTTGAACCGCTTTCTTCTCTCAAACTTTTCCCCCATGAAGTTTCTGCCTTGGACCCTACCAACAACAGATTCAATCCTCTGATACCATGAGCCCAAATAAACCTTTCTTTGCTTTACATGGTCTATGTCTGGTATTTGTTTCAGGAACAAAAAACTGAAATATATAGTGTCTATTCCTACTCTATAGCTTATATTACAGTGTCTCTTCCTACTCTATAGCCATTTACTTTCAGTTTGCTGCTGGTTCTAAATGTACCTAGTAAAATAGAAAGCTGGATTAAATGTTCAAATTCTCAAGTCATATAATACAACCTTTCCTTAGTTTGTATGGACTATACTATAGGTATTTCTAGAATTTTAAATTTTTATGTCAAGAAATTTTTATAACTTTAGAAACAATTGCTGTTTTTCTATTGACAGACAAACTGGATTTACTTAGAGATTAATGGGAAAATCATTTATATGTCATGAACTGATGCTTATTTAGACAACTTGCCTTTTTCATGGGCTTCTTCCTTTATTGTGAATTACTAATGAAAAGAAAGTCCATCTTTACTTTTTCTGTGCAAACTCCTTACTGTTTTCCATGGTGGCTGTACCATTTTGCATTCCCACTTACAATGCAAAAAGGGTTCCAATTTCTCTGCCCTTTCACCAATGCTCGTTCTTTAAAAAAAAAATAGCCATCCTGGAAAGTGTGAAGTGGTATCTTCTTGAGGTTTTGATTTGCATTTCCTAGATTCTTAATGAAACTGAGCATTTTTCATATATTTGTGAGTTATTTATTATGTCTTCTTCAGGGAAATGTCTATTTAAGAATTTAACCCATTTTTAACCAAAGTTTTTTTTTTTCTTTTTATTGACTTGAAGGAGTTTCTTATATATTTTGAAGATTAATCACTCATTATCAGATGTATGGTTTGCAAATATTTTCTTCTAAACTGTAGACTGCTTTTCTCTCTGTTGATTGTTTCCTTTATTGTGTAGAACTTGCTAGTTTTATGTATTCCCACTTGTTTATTTGTTTCTGTTTCCTATAATTTTGACACCACTGAGAAGACCAATGTCATGAAACTACCCCTGTATTCTGCTCTAGGAGTCTTACACTTTGAAGCTTATTGTTTATGTCTTTAGTTATTTTGAATTGCTTTTGTAGATTTATAAGAGCACAATTTCATTCTGATAGTTGCATGTCAATATATAGTTTTTTCAATTTTGGAGAGAATAACTTTTCCCCATTACACATTCCTAGTATGCCTGGATTTCTTTGGAGCTATTACACTGGCCTATACATCTGTTTGCACACTAGGTCCATATTGTTTTTATTACTATACATGGTAATATATCCTGAAGTCAAGAACCACAATACATATAGCTTTGTTATTCTTTCTGAAAATTGGGTTAGTGAGAAGACCACCAGTGGATTTTTTATCAGAAACTTTTAGGCTAGAAGCAATTAAGATGATATATTCAAAATGCTGTTAGAAAAACACTACCATATTTGGCATTCTCAGAAAGAAAAAAGGGTGAGAAAAAGAATGTCTTAGACAAAGAAAAATGGGGACAGTTGTTCTCCTCTGAGCCTGCCTTACAAGAAACACAAAAGGAGTTCTTCAAGTTGAAATAAATGAATGCTTAATTGTGACATGACAGCATATCAAAGCATGAGACTTATTGGTAAAAGTAAACATATCAACAAACCCAGAATACTGCATTACCAGTGGTAACAAACCTATGGTATGTGTGTGTGTGTCTGTGTGTGTGTAAGACAAAAGATATTATTATATAAATTTTTTTTCTAAATAAAAACTCAGTATCTGAGTTTAATTGCAGTGTTGTCATTTTGCAATAAGTAAGTGGGTTTTGGGTTGCAGTATAAAAGTAGTTAGGCAAAAATAATAACAGTAACTAAAAATATTTTAAGAGATGCAGAATATAAACAAATGTAAATTGTGGCCACATTAATGGTATTATTCTAATGTTTATAAAGAATATGAGGAGAGGAAAAGTCAAAGTGTGAAGTTTTTGTATGTGATAGAATTTTAATTATTCTCTTTCTTAAAATTGTTATATCTATATTTTTATATAAACACCAAGCTAATCACATAAAAAAATCTATAGAAGGAGGAAGAGGAAAACAGAAAGGAATCAAAATGCATCAATAAAAAAAAAAATCAAGGCTGAGGCAGGAGGATCGTTGTGAGTTCGAGACCAGCCTGGGCTACAAAGTGAGCTCAAGGCCAGCCTGAACTGCGTAGAGAAACCTTGTCTCAAAAAGACAAAAAAAAAAAAAAAAAAAAATCAACAGGTGTGCCCAGTGTGAGCAGAGAGAACCAGGAGAAGAACCACCTCTGCCTGCCAGGCACCACCACCGGAAGGCCCTTTCCTCTGCACACCCAGCACGGGCTGAAAGAGACAGACAGATCCACCTCTGCCCAATGTGTGCCACCACCAAAAGGCCATGTCCTAGGCAGCCAGTGTGGGCAGAGAGAACCAACAGATCCACCTTCACCTTCAAGGAGCTGCCACCGGAAGGGTCATTCCAGCAGGCAGCCAGCAGGAGCAGGGACACACAGTCAGGTAAACCCTGTGCATCTGTAGGCCACCATTCCTACAGATGCACCAGGCCCTTGGTTCCCTCAGACAGCTATCATCCACTAGCAGAATTAGACAAACACACCCCTGTGTGTCTGCCACCTTTGTAGGAGTCTCAGTGTAGGCACACAGGCTGAGAGAAGCAGCCCTACCTACATGCATCCCTGATCATCAGCAAAGCCCCAGTGTAGCTGCATAGCTCTGGAGAAGCCCACTCCATACCCTACTACCTTCCTGTGAATCTGGAATTATAGGAACCCAGGTGCCTGTCCCACTGCCCTACACTGCTTAGGGGCAACCAATGTGGGAAGTGCCTGGGACCTCACAACCAGCTTGTTGGGAGGAACCCAAGAGAATGTCAAGGTGAAGGAGCAAAAGGCAAACTCAGACCTCTAGCCCACACACAATAAGTCTGGGAAATACCATCATGGAAGAAAACTGAGAGGATAGAAACTGAAGTAAGGAAACAACTTCATGAGATTGTAAAAGCAGTCAAATCAGAAACAATGTCTCAGGTAAAAGAAGAAATCACAAACATACTGAAAAAATTGTTCAGCATGGTCTAAAGAAGACCTAGACAATAAATAGGAGCATAGGAAAAGGATGCAAGCCAATGAATGTAGAAAGGAATTACAATGCATGAAGCAGATTCAAAGAGAGATGCAGGAAATTAAAAATTCAGTCGAAATCTGGCAAAACTGCATGAAAGAGATTGAAGATAGACTCACAAACCTTGAAGACAGGATTGCAGCTAGTGATCGTGAAAGCAAAGATCTCTAAAAATAACATGGAATCAGAAAATAACAACTCAATAGCTCCAAGAAAATGCAAAGAAGCATAATTTAAGAATGATACATATCAATGAAGAAGCAGGAGTCAACACAAATGAAATTAAAAGAATATTAAGAATATTCACAGAAGTAATAGAAGAAAAATTCCCAAACATGGGAAATGGATCTGGCATGCAGATAAGTGAGGCATATAAGACTCCAACTAGCCATAACCAAAGTAAATCTACACCCAGACATAATTATCAAGATCCCAGAAATTCAGTAGAAGAACAGAATATTAAAATCTGTTAGAGAAAAGAGACAGATCACCTATAAAGGAAAACCAATCAGAATCACAGAAGACTTATAAACACAAACCATCAAGTCAAGAAGAGTTTGGAGTGAAGTGTTTCAAATCCTGAAAGAAAACAACTTCCAACCCAGATTGATCTACCCAGAAAAACTATCTTTTGAAATTGATGGGAAAATAAGATACTTCCATGATAAAGAACAACGGAAGGAATTCATGACTACCAAACCAACCCTACAGAGAGTGCTAAAGAATATTCTAGAGAGAGATAAAGATGGCCATGGTTCCAGGAACAGCAGCAGAGGAGGATCACCAAACAAGACAGGCAATTGAAGAAAGGGGAAAAGTAGAGGTCCAACAACAGGAGGACAGCAGGGCAGAGACAAACCAATGTATGCTGGTTGTAACCATTAATGTAGATGGCCTCAGGTCAGTAATAAAAAGAAACACAGGCAGAGTGGATCAAGAAACAAGATCCATCAATATACTGTATATAAGAAACACATCTAACTGAAAAAAATTCATAGACTGAAAAATCAAAGGAGAGAAAACAATTGTTCCATGTTACAGGAGATCAAGAAAAAAAAGCAAGAGTAACTTGCCCATCAACTGCAGAATGGATAAGAAAGATACAGTACTTTCATGCAGTGGAAAGCTGCCCGGCTATAAAGTAGGATAATCTCAAGGTTCCTGTAGATAAATAGATGCAACTGGAGATCGTGTTCATGGCCGAAACAGTTCAAACTCATATGTGTGAACCCTAGAATAAGAAACAGAAGGAGTTAATGGGATCCAAAAGCAAAATAGTTAATGTAAGAGCAAAGGGGAGGAAACATCTGGAAGGTAAAGGTAGAAACTACTGTCAATTTCTAATTGTCTTATCTTGAACTCTTGCATTGTTTACACAATTTTGTTAAGGTTTGGCTTTGTTCTGTTTTATTTTGTTAGATTTTATCCTGTTAGATGGTAGGGGCAGTTATTTTGAATATAATGGGATATTTTATGGTAATCATGGTTTCCTATTACATTGCTTTGAAATCTTATAATGCTTTCATTCATTGGTTTGATGAGTTTTATTCTGTTTTGTTTGGTTTTATTATGTGTGATGGTATGAACATCTATTCTGAAGAAAACAAGACATGGCAGCCATTGCAGATTTAATAACAACTTGCTTTAAAGTCCTACCATGCTTTTTTTCTTTTGTTTTGATTAGTTCTATCCTGTTGTGTTTTATTTGATTTTATTATGAGATGGTATAAACAAATTTTTTGAGGAAAATGAGATATTATAGTAGCCATTATTTATTTCCTGTTATTTGGTTTTGAAGTCCTGTAATGCTTTCATTCTTTTGAATGGTTTTACACTATTTTGTTATGTTTGATCTTATTGTGTGTAAAGGTATGCTCAACTATTTCAAAGAAATGAGACATTGTGGTAGCTACTGTTGATGGCCGGTTGTCTTGTGGAGTGTTGTGTTGTTTTCATTGTTCTGTTCTGATTTGCTTTATTTTATTCTCTTTTGTTTTATTCTCTTAAAATAAAAATAAATTAAAAAATCAACAGAACACAAAAGAAGACAGCAAAGGCAGAAAAGACAAAAAATAAATGACAAGATGATGACCTAAACAGCAATAGTGCAACCTTCTCTATCAATAATTAATCCATTTACATATAAAAGGATTAGCTACTCAGTCAAAAATAGAATGGCCAAATCAATGAAACATGACCCAACTGAGTCTTCCTGGGTCCTATGGAAACTAGAATATACAAATAAGAAATGCCAAGCCAGGCATGATGGCACACTTGTAATCCCAGCACTTGGGAGGCTGAGGCAAGAGAATCATTTGCAAGTTCAAGACCAGCCTGGGCTACAAAGTAAGCCCAAGGCCAGCTTGATGAGACTCTGTCTCAAAAAGACAAAAAAAGAAAACGAAATAAGAAATGCCAAAGTTTTCATAGATTGAAATGGGAAAATGTCTGCACTATGTACTATCAAATAAGGTAAGTAGTTTTCGAAGAAATACTAATCATGTTATTACAAACAGTCCTTAAAAATCTTAATTGTAAAAATGTGAGGAACAGAGAAGCTGGATATGTATATGTGTTGAAGTTAATAATTATCTTTAGATGGACATTATAGCTTGCATTTATGTATTTATGTATTTCGTGTGTGTGGTGCTAGGAATCAAACCCATGACCTTGTGCATTCTAGACAAGCACTCTACCACAGAAGTAAGTACACCCCAAGCCAAGATTATGAATTGTTCCCAAGTGTGTTTTCTCTCCCATTTGTATTTTCTATTTCATCTTTTAAGAAAAATATAAATTACCTTAAATTTAAAGATTTAAACATATACATATATATACATTGAATCCCAGATGATCAGGTAGATATTTTTCAAAATCATAGTCATCATGTGATTTTTACAAAGAAGTTCTTCTTAATAAGTTTAAAAACACAATTATCAATGTCATAATTCACAAAGAATACTCTAACTAGCTCCTACTCTATTTTGAAAGTTAGTTTTAACTTGCTTGGTGTTTAAAGTTCTGAAAGAAATATTCCCAAACAGAGATTTATTCTGTTAAACATAAGGCTATATTGTTTCTTAGAATTGAACATGTGATACTAACTCTTGACTTTGATTTTTTTAAGAATTTGGATCCATCCATAAAGGTTATAAAACTGAGAGTTTAAAAACTGCTTTTTAAAAATTCAGCTAAATTCATTTGCCTGCAAAGCTGTTTGCCCACCACATGACTTCTAGTCTGGTTCACTCATTTTTCTGTTTTTGGCACCAATGAAACCCTTTATTGTATACCACATAATTACAACCATATCTAGCTAGCCAGCACATATTATTTGAACTAGGGAAAACTAGATGCTTTGGTTTCTGTGTCATAAATGTTAACGTCCTTCTTGTTACATTTAAGAGATTTTATCCAAAGGTTTCATTTTTTGTTTTCTTTGGATTGACATTGTTGCTAGTTCCTATGTCTATGACTGTAAAATTTGGCATATTTATCTACCTTTGAAATTTATCTTCTGGTTATCTTTTGATGGTAAAATAAACATGTTTATAAGTATGTTCTTACTTTAAGACAACCTGTCACATGGAAATTAAAATTTGCAAGAAGTAGGCCAGAGATGTAGCTCAGTGTTAGAGGACATGCTTAGCACATGTGAAGTCCTGGGGTCAGTCCTCATCCCTACACAAAAAATGTTTGTGGCAAGATATTGATTGGGGATTCATGGTAACAGGTATCAGGAAGGTCAGTGTAGGAAAAAGGGAAAAAAGGAGCACTTGGGCATCTCAAGTGAAGAATTTCTTTTAAAAGATAGAAGCAGCCTACAAGGGAAAAATGAAGGGGTTGTCCTTGCTTTCACCTATCTTTCTTCTACCCGGAACCTTGTGTCATCAATATCTACACTTACCATGGTATGGAAGTGAAAAGCAAACCAACGACCGTGCCTCTGGCCAGGCTTTTAAACTGATCTTAAAGCCACCATCTCCTATCTCAGAAACCCCTCAAACTTCAGCTTCTCCAAAGAAGAAAGACTTGTCTCTGGAGGAGATCCAGAAAATCTGGAGGCTTCAGAGGAAAGAAGAAAGTCTCAGGAGGCCCAGGTGCTGAAACAATTGGCAGAGAAAAGGGAGCAGAGCAAGAAGTCCTCCGTCAGAAGGCTTCCGAGGGAAACAACACCTTCAGCAAGATGGCCGAGGAAGAGCTGAACCTGAAAATGGAACAAGTCAAGGAAAATCGTGAAGCCAATCTAACTGCTATTATTGTATGTCTACAGGAAAAGGAGAGGCATGCCATGGAAGCGAGCAGGAAAAAGAACTCCAGGTTGAACTGTCTGGCTGTAGCCATGGAGGGTATGGCATGCCCCACCAATAGTAAATCCCCCTGCCTATCTTATAGTGGATCATGTGATATCAGTACAGGAAATGTATGACATGGTTTAAAAAGAACTTATTATAAAAAAAACAAAAAAAATCAAAAATTTAAAAATCAATGTGGTCTGTTTGCAGAATGTTTTGCTTGATGTTTAAAAAATATCTTGGGTCTTATTTTGCAAATACTTACATTTTTGTTAAAAAATACAAATATTGCATTAAGCAAGTTATTTCATAATTTTACATGTCCTGTAGCAGGCTTTTGATGTATCTGCACTCAATCGAATTTGCTGGGTCCATTCTTTTTGAAGCTCCCCATATCTAACTCCATTCCCTACCCTTTTCATTCCAACAGAAAATGAGATCAGCAAATGGTTTATGGTGCTAGAAACCCACCACTGCCTAATGACCTAGGTGACTTTGTAATCTCTGAGCTTGACTGAGACCATACCTACATTGCAAGTATTACGATTCCATGTGAACTTCCACAGTTGTTCGCTCGTAATCTACTCACTGTCTAGAAACTGCAAAACCGGTCTAAGATAAACAACCAAGGATAGCAACTGCTTTTACTGGATTACGTGCCACAGATGTGCTTTGGCTTTAGAAAAGGATGGATGGGGAGACAGATCTGAGATCTGGGTAGAAGCAAAAAATCGAACCTTTTAAAGTGCTGAACACAAATCCATATCCAACAGTTCAAGCAGCCCTGACACCGCTCTTTATACGGTGGGCTTTCTTCTCTAGTTTAAGTTCTTCTGATGTGTCAGGTGGCTTATTTGTGGATGCCATGATTGATGATGTTCCTTCTAAGCTTTTATCTATAGTACAAGTACATGATGCTACTGAATATTTTTCCACTTGGAAGCTGTGAGTTTGCCCTTGCGTTTAAACACAAACACAAACAAAAGCAAAAAACGCTGTGGACTTTCACTCAAGCTGGTCTTTCTTCCCAGTGTGAGGCAATCCTGCCTGCTAAGAAAAAAACAATCACTCCATCTGGGAAGCTGACGCACTTGGTGGGGGGCATTTGTGCCAACTAAGAGAATCACCAGATAGCCACCGTAAGTACCTGTCACAGTTTTGAAGTTGTTTCTCCCCCAACTCTTGAAGGTTGCTGCTTGCATATGTACTCTTCATAGTGCTATTTTCCTGTATGTCACTGTGGCCAAGCTGTGATTAATAAGGAATTGGAGTTCTGTGAAATAAAAATAAAAGATGTAGATTGGGGAGAAGTGTTGCTGGTTATGCTAATACAAAAGGAATGCCTATTTGTGATGAACTACTTAACACAGAGTTGGAAGAAGGAATTGGAAGACTGCAAAATAGAAAGCTGAAAGAAACACTAAAACCTTAAGAATTAAATCTCACTGGGTGTGGTGGCGCACACCTGTCATCCCAGCACTCGGGAGGCTGAGGCAGGAAAATCATTGTGAGTTCGAGGTCAGCCGGGGCTACAGAGTGAGCTCAAGGCTAGTTTGAACTGCACAGCAAGAAAAAAAAAGAATTAAATCTCTAATATGAATGATTAGACATTATAAGTGCATGAAAAATCACCATAATATATATTTCATCTATTAAAAGCTAGCCTGTAACACTCTTTAAGAACATGTATACAATGGAAATCAACATTCATACATAGTGTAAATGTGTCCTTCATTTATTAAGACTTTAAACAAGAAGTGTCTGCCCTATTTCAAGGTACTTTGCAAATGAGCCACTGATGATAAGCATGCAGCTAAGGTTTAGCCAGTCTTAAAACGAGAACTCAGGAATGTACTATCATCATTCAAAAGAAATGTATGAAGCCATTGAAAACTGTTGGTGGCATCAGGGATCCCCACATTTCATGGTTCTTAGACAAGGCTAACAATGGGGGGTGGCGGGGAGTGTGAGGCATGGATGGGCCCAGTTGGGATCCCTGGGAGCCAGCAGAGTCTACTGTTTCTATATGAGTCATCTTCTGTTTTTCCAGAGACATATCAAGTGTCAGGAGAATATCTCCAAATGTGCAGTCTAGTGAGTAGCATGGAATTTTTACTATGCACATTGAATAGCTCATTTTCAGAAACTGTCCCATGTCCAAATGGTCTAATTATCTATAATTTGATGGAGAAAATTTCTATTTACTACAAAGAAAAACTTAATGTGTTACCTGAAATCACTGAAATAAGGAGAAAAATCCATTGAGTTTGTCATGAAATTTAAAGAACTAATCACTAAAACTGTCCATGTTTATTTCCCAATTAAAGAATATTTGTATTAATCTTAAGATAGCTTTAAATGTAATTAATAAAAAACAATTCTTGATAGCCACCAACTCTTCTAAGTTTTCGTGTTTATTTCCTGATTTAATGTTCACAACAACTTTTTGAAATAAATTATTTTATCATTACCTTCTTACAAATGAAATCTGAGACACAAAAAAGAAAAGAAAAGCAACAAAAATGCACAGTGACCAAGCATCAAAACTGAACTAATATAGCCTCAATGATTAGTTTGGATATTTTTCCAACTCATAGATGCTTTGAAGGTTATCTGTTTTTGCTCAATTCAATTTTTTTCTGGAACTTCACCACATGCTATTTGCAAGTTTTCCAATGATGAGTTTCTATATTTAGGCTTTATCATATGCATACCTTTCACATTAGTTTTAAAAGTTTACTTTTCTAAACAAGTACAAAAGTAGCTATTTTCAGAATTGATTTGACCAGAATTTTTTCCCTAAACTAATTTTTGAGAGGGTCATGAGACGCTCAAAATTGAATAAAACTAGTAAAGTTCAAAATCACTTGGGTAATACAGAGCTAGAAAAATGCATAACAGAATGGTTCTGCTTTTCCTCTTTGTGTACTTCAAAAACATCTGAAAAGATTTAACCTTATTAAAAAAAATTCTCACCTTTGGGCTGAAACCAAGTAAAAAGGACTTAAGTTCCAAAAGAAGCATTCTTTTTTAAAACTTCTGAGTGAATTAGATGAAGCAGTTGCCTGGAATTTGGCTACATACAAAGTTAAATTTTGTGCCCATACATACTATAACGTTGACTTTGTGCTGTCAGCACTGATAATTATTATTCTATAAAATAAATATTTGCTTCCCAGAGATCTGTATAACTTGGGACCACCTCAGAATCTTTAATAGTCTTCTTATCTTAAAGCTAAGAGGACTACAGTCATCATTTTCTCTTGGTGAGTGATTCAATGGGTAGTAGAAAAGAATATTGGAATATTTTCCTTCCTTCCAACCCTGCCCTATATCTAGTGGGACCTTAATTATACCCTCTCATGAAAGGCAACTGATGACTTATTGGTAATGCATGCCTTATATTCTCTATTTTAAAGCCTCATCAATTTAATAATAGCTTTTGGCTGAGGGAAAGGAAGAAGAAATACGACCACCTTATATCATTGAATGAACTCACTGATTATGAAGTATGACTAGATATCGTTAGTTTGTGAAAAAAATGAAAATGAAAGCCCTCTAAAGAAGAATTAGAAATGGGAGCTATGGAGCCCTGCTTTTTCATTTATCGACTCTCACTCACATTCCTACCGTGTCTCTAACTGACACTGGGGCATTGAAACACTGGTTTGGTTAGCTGTGAAAGCCAGATTCAGGGACATTAAAGCCTGAGTGAGTGTCAAGCTCATGATAAAAAAGCCAAAGCCCTAGAAAACCAGGGTTATCCTGCATACAGACAGATGCAAGAGAATACAATGTGGCCCCTTGAAAGATAAACAGAATATTTCCAGGTTTCAATTTGATTGTCTTATGGACCTTTTATTATACTTTGTCAGTTTTGGCCCTAAAATCAACTTTTTCTAAAATAATTTGAGTGGATTTAAAAAACCAAAACAAAAACAGTCCAGTTTTCCATTTTCAAGTAATTATTTGTTGCATTCTTGGTAGCCACAACATAATATTCATGAACACACAGGATATTTGCCACAGTATTACACGGTAAGGTCCAAATGACTCATCCAAAGTTTTGTCACCTAAACCAGAACTGGACCCTCGGCCAGGAATTCTTTTCTACCTAAAAAAAGTGAAATTTGCTTCAAATCTGGCCCTTTTCTGCTCTTATCTGGCTAAAAGCTACATTCACTTGAAAATGAGTATTGGCTCTTCCCAAGTTATATCACCAAAGCTTGATGTTACATATTTTCTTACAGAAAAAATATTTTTAGTGGGGGTTAAATTTCAAGATTAAGCCACAGAAGCCTGTTTTATCTGAGTCTGGAGCCCACTGTGTTTATTAAGAAAATATGTGATACAATACTGTAGTAATGGTGGTTATTAAATAAAGCAGTACGTTGAATAAGAACTGTTTTTCTGTATTTTGAATATTTATTTTGAGAAAGAAGAGATTTTATTGGGAGTTTTGTGTTCATTTCTAAAAGCAGGACTGGGTATTTTCAAAGGCTTTTTTAGAGTTTCAGGAAACCAGCTCTTCCCCAGTACGCCCAATCATCATACCTAAAAATTTAACAGCACCAGAAAACAGAAAACCAACCTGGACCAATATGTCCCAAAGTTTAATTCGTGGTGGCCTCTCGAGGATGAGGATATATGAGACTTTCTCACTCATACATTTTTCTATTGTTCCAACTTTTAGAGTCAGCATGTGTTACTTGCATAAACAGAGTAAGTGCAATAAAAATACAAAAATCTTTACTGCTTCCTTTTCCTGGATACCCTTGTCTCACCACAGTCTCCTGTACTTGCTATTTGTGATAAAAATCATTTCCGAGATTCACAAATAGAAGCGTGTGCATTCTTGCCCAGAGCTGGCACAGAGAGAGCGAAAGAGGGGTTAAAACCTGTGAGAGAGCTGTCTCCAGGGGAAACTGGGTTGCAGCCTGGCTGGGGTCTGATCACCAGGAGAAAGGAAGAGGGTGGTAGCAGATATAGTTTCTGTGCTTTCGAAGGCCTGGAATGGAATAGAAGAAGGTTAATGAGAGAAGCCTTCGGGAAGGCAAAAGGTAGAAGAATCAGGGTGTACAAAATGAATTGTCACAGAGTGGAAATTTAAAACTAGGAAAGAATGCCTCGATAGCCAATAGAATCAGCCGTACATAAATATGGAATCAGAGAAAGAAGTGAATGGGGGAAAACTTCCTCCCTCCCCACCAATTTGCCAAAAGCAAAGACTTCACTGACCTTCTTTCCATAGAGAAAGGGTCATTTCACTTTGCAAAAATAAAAAAAATGGAGATGCTTTTGGGAAAATAACAACATAAATTCACGCACTTACTACTAATTAACATTAAACATTTTCTAAGAATAAATTTTGCCATACTTGTAAGAGAACTGTGAGTCAGAGCTTGATAATACAGGAAGTGCCACCAAAGGAAAATAATAAAAATGGCTGTCATTTGTATATTTGCTATGCATCTGATGCCAGGAAATGAAAAGATTTGCATACATTACTGCATTGACTTCTCAACATGCTGCTACATGATGAACAAATGGGTTTGAGTTGTCCCAGGTCACACAGCTGAAATGGCAACATGGGAACCTGAACAAGAGTGGCTGTAGGGACATTTTTGAGTACTAAACTATGTCCCAGTTTCACCCTAGAAGGTCAGGATGTCATTTAACAGAGAAAGGTATGGAAAGGAGACTACAGCAGTGCCTTGGTTCACAAATTTAATTTGGCTCCTGACTCTGGAAAACATGGTCTTGGTCATGTCCATCACCAGAGGCAGAGTTCACAGCCATCTTACACAGAACCATGGGACAAATGATGTTCATGAACAGAGGCACCACTCTATTGTAATTTGTAGTACAGGAGCAAGAAAAATGAAATAGGACAATTTCTGAGCTTTCTGGAGAGAAAAGTGTGACCATTCTGCTTTATCCAGGACCACTTGAAACCACATCTACACTTACTATTCCTGTGAGCAAAAAGAAACCAGTCTAGCATTTACCGATTGCTCCAGGCTGTGGTTGGTGCCTCTCTCCTCCCTTCCTGTGGCTTGAGGTTATCAAGGGCATTTTCTCACAGAGCATCATCCTCAGCACACTTGGTTCTTTTGGCTCCAGACAGCTCCTGTAGCGTGGAGCTCATAACCCCCTGTAATTTGTAAATCATTTCTGGGAAACACTGAACACATAGATATGCTATGAATACACAGACACTGCTCCCCAAATATTTTTGTTAAGGGCAAGTCACCTAACACTTAGAATACATTTCCTCATCAGTAGAATGAAGAGTTTAGATTCAGTGTTCTCTAAGTTCCTTTCCCAAATTGGAGCGGGGGCGGGGGGGGGGAACCACTGATGTGGAGTAAGATGTCAATCTACACTTTCAGATGTTTCCTATAAGAGAGTATATCCTTTTTCTCACACATACACACATCATATGAAAGATACAATAGGTTTAAATATGTATCATTTTTTCATGTAAAATTACTTAAAAATGCTACCAAGTACCCACAAGATAATATTCACTACGTAATGCAACCCAGTGTTAGAGAAATTAAACTGCATAATGATGAAAGTCCTAGAATTAATGTGATACAGTGTGTCAGTGTGTGTATGGGGAGATTTCATTTTACATGAAATACTATTACTGCCATTTGCTACAGCACCCTTGAGTACTTGCCACCTAGCACAAAGTTCATTTGTATCTCTCCCTTTACGCTTTCCACTCTCATAGCTCTATTTACTCACATTCTGGGTCTACTGAAGCCTCCAGATCCCTCTTGTCCCTTACCACTAATCCTGGCCAAGACTTTGTTTTTTCTTTCCTAGAAAATAGTCTGTTGAAATTATTCCAGTCCTGTATTTTATCTCTTAGATCTTGCTGAATTATTGGAGCAAAATTTAAATTTTAGCTAGTGGGGAGTAGCTTAGTGTAGAATTTTTTCAGATGTCAGATTTTCCTTCAACATAGTCTTTCTTACCATAGAAACTAATGTGCATTGATTGAGAAATGAAAAGACTTGTGTATGAAGAAGAGTTTTGATCCTACACTATTTACACCCCAAGTATGTGAGCCCATGACCTTCTTACCAGAAAGGCTACCAGAAGTCTGCAGAGAAACCTCACCTTCTTATCTCCTGCAGGAACAAAAAGAAAAGTCTCAGAAATGTCCTCTGTCAAGGCAGCCACTGTGATCACCAGAGAAGACCCATGAAACTCTCCTGCTCCCCTTATTCCCCTTCCTTTTTTTTTTTTAATTAACACTACTACTGTCACCTTTTCTTGCTTCCTGCTTTGGTTTAATTGCAAAAAAAACCCTCAAAATTAAAGTAACTCCTTTTGTTTTTTTCAGGACATATATGTAGGAACCCATGACCTATACACTGGCTGCTATTCTCACTTCAGATTCTATCTTAATTATGGACTCTTATTGACTTTTATTTTTGTGTTAATTCTTCTTTTATAGATAGTTTGGGGTAGCATTTTATCTTTTTTTAATAAGAATGTCTTTATTTTTACACCCTTCTAGTACTTTTCTCCATTTAGAAAATACCTGCATTGGTACTCAAACACACGACTGATGGGAACAAACACTGGTAAGATTTCTCTAATGGCTAATGTGTCATTATCCATCAGAAACTTTAATAGTAAACATGAACTTTGAATGGGGAAACCTCACTGCTAAGAACATATTTTATTTTATTGTACTTTTTTTTTTTTGAGACAGAGTCTCTCTGTGCAGTTCATGCTGTCCTTGAACTCACTCTGTAGCCCAAGCTGGTCTTGAACTCTCAACAATCCTCCTCCATCAGCTTCCAGAGTGCTGGATTACAGGCAGGTACCATCATGCCCAGTTAAGAATTTATTGCAATGAGAAATTGAAAATAACTATAAAAAGTAATATTCATTACAGTGTATTTTATAATGTCTATCAATATGAAATTAGTAGGTAATTTCATGAACCCAAATGTCAGACAGTCATACAAAATTTTCTTCAAGAATATTACTTTTATAGGGATGTTCATAAGAACTGACCCAAAAATAAAAGACACAAAACAAAATGCTTACTATTATACCATGTTCACATGTGTATTATCAGCATTACTATAACAAAACACTAGGATAGCTAATCTATAAAGAGAAATGTTTCCCAAATTGATTTGACTACCTAAATCTTTGCTCAGGAACTACCCTCTTTACCTCTGTGGGCAGTTTACTAAAGAATATACTTTGAGAGATTCTGAATTATTAAAAGAACTGGTATTTCTTTTATTAAACTAATTTTAAATAGATTTTTCTTTGTCATGAATCCTATTTTTCTAGTACAGAAAATACAGAAATAGGGTATCATACAGTACATATGTGGGCATATATTATTTATAACCATTCCCTTCTTTTCCCTAATAAATTTAACACTACTAATAAAAAAAATATTGGCTGCTTGTGGTGCACACACTTGAAATCCCAGCACCAGGGATGCTGTGGCAGAGGATTCACGAGTTCAAGGTCAGCCTGAGCTGTATGGAGAGTTTAGATTATCCTGGGCTCCACAGCAAGGTCCCTTCACCCGCCCTCAGGTGTTTTTTTTTTTCTGTTTTTTAAAATTTTTTAATTTTAAAGAGAATAAAACAAAACAAAACAAAACAGAATAGAACAAAGCAGATCAGAACAAAACAATGCAAGTAACACAAGGTTTCAAAACAAGACAATAGGAAATCAACAATGGCTACCATTTCTCTTGTTTTGTTCGAAGCAGTTGTCTATATCTTCACACACAATGAATTCAAACAAAACAAAATAGTATAAAACTAATCAAAACAAAAGAATGAAAGCATTACAGGCCTTCCAAATCAGACAATAGGAAAATCAACAATGGCTATCATAACGTCTCTTGTTCTCTTCAAAATAGCTGTCCATACCTTCACACATATTGAAATCATATAACAGAAAGCAGACTAAAACCAATCAAAACAAAGAATAAAAGCATTATTGGACTTTAAAACAAGATGATAGGAAATCAGAAATGGCTGCCATAATGTCTTGTTTTCTTCTCAGTAGCTGTTGATACCATCCCATGTAATAAAATCAATTCTTGTAAACTCTTTTTTAAAAATTTTATTCAAGGGGGGAGCAAAACAGAAAAAAGGATAGAAACAATACAGAATTTCAAAAAAAATAAACAATAAGCAATGACTAGTTGATACATTACCTATTGTCTTCTTGGATATAGTTGTTCAAGTTACAAAATTAAAGCATACAAAGTGGACATTCAAACAGTGAGGCTGCAAACAGTTCTGTTCACCAATCCAACAAAAACTTAGCAACATAATTATCAATCTTACACACTTAAATATACATGCAGTTATATCCTTTAGAGCACCTTCTTTTCCTCCTTTTGCTTTTTAAGTCCATTATCTGTTTAGGTATATCATGTTTCAGGTTGCTCAGTACCTTACTGATCTGTTTTGTTGTTGTTATTTACTTTTTTTATTTTTTCTTATTTATTATTATATTTTATTTATTTATTTATTTATTTATTTATTTATTTTGAAGGTAGTAAAATACAGCAGAACAAGACAGGACAAAGCCAGCTGAGGCAGTGCAGTGAAATTGGTACAGAACCTCATAGCAGGTTTCTGGGATAACAGCAATAGGTACAATAGTATATCTGGTTTTCTTGAAAATAGTTGTTCCTTCAATCAGGTAGAGCAATATCGAAGGAAATATCAAAATTATAAAAACAGAATATAAAACAGAGCAATACCATTGATCAGAACATAGATAAAAATATTTACCTTCAAAGAGATGGCTGAAGAAAATCCCCCTTATTTGCTATATTGCATATAGTCAAGCTCGCAATAGATGCTCAGATCTCTGGCTTTCACTTGCTAGCAGCGGGTGTGTAGGGTGGAATGAGATGGATGTTTGATTCTTAGCCCGCGTGCCAGTAGGCTCACAGCGGCCCACCAGAGCGGTGAGCTGGCTGCCTGTTTTCCCAGCTCCCCAAGTTCCAACATGGCACGGATCTCAGGAAAAGCTGATATGGTTCTCGCCCTGGGGCAGCCGCGGCTTGGGAGGCCACAGCCACTTAACCAGAGCTGCATGCTGGCTGCCTGTTTTCCCAGGGCCCCAAGTTCCACCCTCAGTTTTTTAAATGAAAAGTTTATTGAGGTCATGGTTTTAGAGGCTCAAAAGCCACGATCAGGCAGATGCTCACTGGTTTACCCCTGGTGAGGGAGGCAAATGGCAGCACACACCATGGCACGATCACATGTCACTGTCAATGATCTGAAACTGGTGCAGAGAGAAAGAGAGAGAAAGGTCCCACACATCTTGAGAACATTCCTTCAAAGGCCTGAGGGCCTCTCCCCAGACCCGTCTCCTGAAGGTATCACTACCTCCCAGGGCCACACTGGGGTCCACACCTTCAACACAGGGCCTTTGTAGGATGGGACACTCAACTTCCAGACCATAATGCATATGACTAAAATGTTTGGAGCAAAAGATATCTGGGTTCAAACCCTACTTCCTATGCTCAGTTTCATCTCTTGCTCCTTATAACAAATGTGGGCAGATTATTCAGGCTCCAAGGTCTCAATTTTCTGGTCTGTTGTTTGGAAATAATTTTTACTCTGTAGAGCTTTTTAAGGATTGATTCAAAATGTACCCTAAGAGCCCTAAGTACGTACCCAGACTTCAAATATATACTCCGTACACAGTTCTACCAACGAATGTGTGTGTCACTTGGGGTTTTTTATTACAAGCAACAAAAATATGTTCTGGTCAATTTAAACAAAGGGAAATTTATTGATAGTAGTGCAGAAAAGTTGGAGAATGAGTCTTAGAAATGAGCAGAAACGTGTTCAGCTGCAGGAGCTAGAAACCCAGAGTTACAAGATTGTCTCGTCATGCGAATGATCTGGTGGGGACACTGAGGCCAGGATAAAAGAAGACTAATCTCTGCGTTCATCCAATTTCACACAGCCCAGTGTCCAGTTCCCTGCAGGGCACCTCCCCAAGCAGAACTGAAGCTACTGCCCACCATCCAGCCACATGAGGCAGAACAAGAATAATCCAGGCATTGGGGGCATAGGCAGTCAGATTTCCCATGTCAGCAAAAGTACACTCAATGACGTGCTCAGTTAATTCCCCGAAGGAAATCTCTGTTCTATAGAGAAGGATGGAGAGTGCTGCTGGGCAGCCATAAAATGCCAAATGTTCTTATAACACATAGCACAAGGTAACTTTAAAATGGGAAGAACAAGATAGATCAAACATGTATTTTAAAAAGCAAGCAGAATTTTCAAAAGAAAAACAAAGCTCTTCCACTCAGAGGAAATCAGGACAGGAATTATTTTATTCATTTTACAAAGAGATACTGAGGCCTAGACACAAAAAATAATTAGTCCGAGAATACTACTCTTATCCTAGGTATGCTGGAGCAGATTTTCCTGCTACCTGGTCTCCAGCTCCTTGCCAGTTGCCCACCGGGAAATGATCAAACATCTCCCAGCCTCTCCTGCTTCCCAACCCTGAACCTTAAAGGACACAGACTACTGTTGGGATTTCCCTTCTCTATGGCCTCCTGGTCCCTTCTACTGCTTCTACAGCCAGTCCCTGAGTCCAGACCCTGCCAGAGGTTCTGCTGGAAGCATTACAGTTGGTGAGGCCAAGGGTGGCTGGGGCACTTGGCCTACTGCCTCCTTCACATCTGGGGAAGCAGAATCAGGAGAACTAAGGGCCAAGAAACCACTAGAGAAAGATGTCTGGCTGGAGGGAGACGAAAGAACAGGGGCCAACCTGCAGACGGTGTAGTATGAAGAGCAAGTAGCAGGAAAACAGAGAAAGCAATCATTAGGAAAAAGCCAAAGAATTAGGAACACTGTTACATCAGCTGAAAAGTGGCCCTGTGATCACCATGGTCTCCTGTACCTGGATGCAGAAGTAAAAGTGTGAAGCCTCAAGAAACTCTCATCCCTCTCTTTGGAATTAAATCACTAGCTGTGATTTACTGTGCTGTCTGACATTCCTATCACTTAGGGTTGCTTTCTGGCTTCTTCTTCCTGCATAAAGCATGTGGAAGAACTGATAAGAAAGACCAAAACAATGACAAATCCCAGACTCTAAGAGTTACCACACTACTTGAATAGTTCAAGAAGGATCAAGGAGTCATCTTGTCTAATATATGCATTTTTTCATTTATACAAATTGAGGCACAGATTTATAAACATGTCTAAAACTATTTATTTACTTCAAATCTTTTAAAATTTGATTATCCAGTCAGGTGTGGTGGTGCGCACCTATAATCCCAGTGCTCGGGAGGCTGAGGCAGGAGGACTGCCATGAGTTCAAGGCCAGTCTGGGTTACATAGTGAGTTCAAGGCTAGCTTGAACTACATAGCAAGACACTGTCCTGAAAATAAAACAAAACAGAAAAACTGAAAGTAGAAAAAAGAAAAGAAAACTGGACCACCTAGAGCAGAAGATAGTAAACTCTATAAAAAGAGTCACTTAGGGCCAGGGATATAGCTCCATGGTATAGTGCCTGCCTGGCAAGGGCAAGGTCCTGAGTTCAATTCCCAACAACAACAACAACAACACTTAGTGCATATCTGTGTGATCTATGTCACAACTACTTAGCATCTACCATTTTAAAGCAAAAAACAATCATACACAATATATAAAGGAATGGGAGTAGCTGTATTCCAATAAAATGTTACTCACAAAAGCAGCACAGGCTAAATTAAGGGCACTGGTTATAGTTCACTATAATTTTTCAATGTCTGATCTAGACTGGGTTGCTTATTAAAGCCCATATGAATGTTCCAGAAAAACCTAAGACCAAATGATAAGCACCAACTGATTCCCATAGGAGTGATAATAATAATGGCTACAATTTATGAAGCAATCTCTGTGTAGCTTTTCTTCATTTAATTGAACTGACCAGTCCTATGAGATGGAACTATTGTAACCACCTTCCTCTTTTCTTTTTTAAGGTAAGGAAACAAAAGTACCTACAGGTCAAATAACCCGCCAGTGATCATCCAGCTAGGAGGTGGTAGTATCTGAATTTGAACCCAGATCTGCCTTACTTTAGGATTTAAGTGTTTGACTACACCAGACAGAAAAATATAATGCAGTATTTAGGATGCAGAATGGAAAGCCTCGTTACTTTTCTTGAGGTCCATGTGATGGGAGCTCCCAAGACACACTCTAAGAGTTAACGAATGTTAGCTGGAACCCACCCATCTTAGACACGGGCTGGGAAGAAGGGAAAGAAGGGCCTGCAACACTGACAGGAATTTATACCTGCAGGAGAGAAGAGGACAGCTCTCGGTGATTATCCTAAATTTTTGAAGCCAAACCAGGGAGGACTTGAGGAAATGACTCACTGAACCCAGGAGAAAGGAAAACAGCCGAGTGATGGCAGAAGAAAATGAGGATAATATAACCTTACTGCTAAAGTGAGGGTTAGAAGTCCACAGAGACCCAGAAAGGAAACATTGAAATGGCTGAGTTACATTCCTGAAACTAACATGCAATATTGTTTTATCAGGTTTACAGCTGTTTTGCCCAAGAATGGAGCAGGAACACATTTCTTCCTAACAGAGACATCATTTTGTGTTCTTTTACTGTCCCCAGATTGTCTCCTGTGCAACAGCCCCAGGAGAAAACTATGGCCATCACTGTCGCTGTCTTCTTGAATCACAAAATGGGCTGTTCCTGACATTCTGAGGTCATTGTGACAAACAGATGTCCTAAACTGTAGCCATCAAAATATCCTAACACCAACAGTGAGCCCATGAAAGAACCTAGAGCCACCAACTTCCCAGCTAAAGAGAAGGCTGATTGGAAATGTTGGGGAATGTTTTCAAGCATGAGTACAGTTAGCTTTCACTTAGTCATTCGGTAGGAATAGAAACACTGTGTAGTAAGCAAGCTTTTGTCTTTGGTCTTTTTTCTATCCATCAGTATTTTTGCCACACATTAACCATCCGAAAGTTCTAACCACGTCACCCCTAGGCTCACAAACCTTCAGTGTCCACACATAGAAGGGAAACATGTAACTGAAAGGTTTAAGGACTCAGCGAATGAGATTAAAATCAAACTGGAAAAGAAAGATAGGATTCGTGAATTCAAAACCAGATCAATAGGAACTATTCAGGTTGAACCATAGAGAAACGCCAAACTGCAAAGTGTGCAGTATGTCCAAATGTGGAACACACTCAAATAATTTTCACTTAACAGAGAAGAGAGAAAGGAGTTAAGCAATATTAGAAAACATACAGCTGAGAAATTTTCAAAAGTGAAGGCCGATATCAGCCTGCCAATACAAGAAACTCAATACTCTCTAAGCAAGATACATATTAAAGTGAAATAGAAACACATAGCATGTATAGAAAAATGGTAGAAACTGGTGTAAAACAAAGAATGAGAAGCTCTTAAAAGCAGGAGAGATTGGTTAGGAGAAGGACACATATTAAGAAGAACTACAGACAGCTGACTATTCCAAAGAAACTGTGACAGCCAGTAGAGTACATTCCTCATTTCCCTCTGGATCCTGATGTTGGGAGTTTATCTAATGGAGAACTGCAGGCGTTTAGATCCTCTGAAAACTTCAGTCACGCTTCTCCTGGGTTGCTTTTAGGTAGTGGAGAAACAAAACGGAAGTAGCAGAACCAGACTATTTTGATAGATGTAGGATTTCTGTAAAGACAACTTTGGCTCAAGCAATTGCCATTGGCCTGGCCAAGGATTTCTCAGAACGATCTATAATCTGAGGCTTTTCTGACCCAATCCCTCCTCCCCTGTCTTCTTTTACAGGTGCCAGATGGATGCATGTTGAAATTTCTATGCCAGTGGTTCTCAACCTGAAACAATTTTGCCTGTAAAGACACATTTGAGCAGAAAATAAATAAATGCATAAAACTCAAGGTAGAAACAGTCAAGCTCTTGACTATAGTTACAGACTTCAACTCTCTTAGTTATTGATAGAACTAAAAGAAAATGAGCAAGGATATATATAAATACTGAAAAATACTATCAACTGCTTGGATCTAACTCTAATTTTTAGAGGCTTCCACTGACAAAAGCAGAATTCTCATTCTTTCTAGATGAACATGGAACATTCATCAAGGTAGACTGAATCCCGGGTCATTAACCTTAACACATTAAAAAAAAATTAAAATCACATATATTCTCCTACTAGAGTGGAATCAAACTAAAAATTAATAGAGAGCAACACACTTCTAAAGAATCTAAGAAGTCTCAAAAGAAATGAGAAAACAAAAATGAAGGTACAATATGTGGAAATTTGGTGGATGAGTTACAGCAGTGCTTAGAGGGAAATTTATAGCTCTAATGTTGCAGAAAGACATTAAGAAAATGAAGAACAGAACAGCAAAGCAATGAAAGCAGAAAGACAGACATGTTGAAAACAAAAGCAGAAATCAACAAAGTTGGAAACAAGAGCAATATAGTCAGTACAACCAAATCCTTGTTTTGTGTGAAAATCAATGAAATAAAAATTAGCTATACCAAAGCTGACCAAAAAAAGAAGGAAGATGACATAAATTATGAATATCAGGAATTAAAGAGAAAATACCATCCGATTCCTGCAGACAGTAAAAGGATAAAGGAATATTATAAGCAACTCTGTAAATAAAAATTTGTTAACTTCAAATGGAAAGGACTAATTCCTTGAAAGTTACAAATATCAAAATTCATCCATAATGAAACTGATCATTAAGTAATACAATATCTGTTTTTAAAATTGAATTCAAAGGGTCAGGGATTTAGCTCAGTGATATAAGCACCTGCCTGGCAATCACAAGGTCTTAAGTTTGATCCCCAGTGCCAAAAAAAAATTGAATTCAATATGCACACCCATGTTTTTAGCAGCACAGTTTGTAATAGTCAAATCTTGAAAGCAGCTCAAAAGCCTATCAACTAATGAAATGATAAAAAAAAGATGTAAGGTTTTTATGTAATAGAACGCTACTCTGCCATAAAGAAGGATAGACTTGAGATATTTGTAGCTAAGTAGTTGGATCTTGAGGCAATACTCTTAAGTGAAATAAACCAGACACACATGTGTAAATATCACATTGTTTCTCTGATGTGAGAAAAAAAGTAAATAAGGACTAAACTGTATATTAGGTATTGTGAAATAGAAAGAAAATGTTCAAATTGGGATGGGAACAAAGGAGGGAGTAGAGAGAAAAAGAAAAAGGTAAAAACTAAAAAAATGAGAAAAGAAGGAAAAATGGAAATAAAGCTTTTGTAAATGAGGAGAGGGGAGGTTGAAGGGAGGGTAGTGGGAATGGGAAAAAAAGAATAAAGTTATATTTATGTACAGGTACAAATTTTCTATGAAGAAATGTGATCATTACGTATATCTAAAATGTACCAACAAAATCTGATTGAAAAAAATTGAATTCACAATTTGAAAAGCACTTGGGAGATCATTTATCCACCATTTCCATTTGTGTGTAGCAAGAATATTTTAGGTGACATATCTCACTGTTATCCCCATGGTAAAACTCACCTGTTTTGTTTTATCCAATTTGAGCTGAGTTGTAAGAGTAGCATTATAGTTGCTGGAGTTTCAAATGATATTTTAGTTGTTGAATGTCCAAATATAGGGCTGAAGTGACCAAACTAGTGATTGCAGAAAAATTAGTAGCAGTAATAGAGTAAAAGGAATAATAGCAAGGAAGAGTGAGAGATACATACACTTCTCTGTGGCATTCTGCAAAGAACTTTGCATATGAAACATGATCAGCACAACTTTTTAGATAAGGAAAGTAAATCAAGGACCTTGAGTATAGATTACTCAAGAAAAAATCAGTAGGATGAAATTTCAAGTGGAACTTTCTGGAGACTATTTTTCTCCCCAGCCCTTTATGTGGTCATGATCTTCCCTCCTTAGGAGAATCAATGGGGCTATAAAAGAATGGTCATTTTCCCGTCATGCATAGGAAAATGCCTGCAACAGCACATACCTTGTCTCCTAGAAAGTACTTCCCAAAAATCAAGTTAGAGGCGAATAAAGATCCTACCAGTACTGAGCATAGCTGTGTGCCTTTCTAACCCAGACCCACCTTTTTCATCAACCAGCCCATAGAGCCATCATAGCTACTTGCTGAGGCCCGGTGTGCCCTCTGAAATACACACACACACACACACACACACACACACACACTGCACAAGCAATAAATGGACGCAGAGTGCTGGAAATTTCCCAGCTTAACCAGAGGAGCGTCTCAACACAATAGTTGTCTTTGATCTAGCAACACACTTCAAGAGAGCTGTTGCACAGCAAGATGACTGTGGTTGATGCCATGGTACAGCTTGAAAACTGTGAAGCAAATATGCTATGTGCTCTTCCCACCAAAAAAAACTCTGTAAGGAAATGCATTTGTTAATTAGCTAAAGTCCGGCATTCCACAGTTTGCGTGTTGTTATATACTTAGAAACATCATGTGTATGTTGAAAACATGCAATATTGTTTGTCAAATAAAAATCATGTTTCAAAACAGAAAATGTAAGTTAATTTTACTTATTGAAATAAGACTTTCAGAGCACTGCTGTACAGTGTTTAGCAGTGTGCTTATAAATTCTTGCTAAGTCCAAGTAACTATTTTCCATCAACCTCCTGAAAACTGAAAGAAAAAAAATTGTGCTCAAGTGAACTGAAAAAACAAACAGATGAACATCACTTATTTCTACACTTTCCCCATACTAATAAGGCAGTGGTCCAAATACCACATTCCTACCCTTATAAATGAGCTGCCAACATGAATGTGATTCTTCAGCTATGAGAAAATGTCTTCTGAAGGGTATAGGTTGGTTAATATTGGAAATTCTTATGTACTTTGGAAGATAAGACTATTTTCTCTGATAAAGGCTAGTACTTTTTTCCTCCTTTTTATCTGGACTTGTCAAGAATCAGTCATGTCATTTTGCATTTTTCTTCTTTCCCTCTGTTGCCCTGGCCTCTTTTGGAAATAATGCCAGTAACGTGTTTTCCCCTTACAATGGTGGATCTAATCCAATACTGAGGTTCTTATGTTAAATAAAATCTTGAGATGGGAAAAGTTGTCAGTTAGGGATAATAAAGTTATAATGTGGAGCAGCTACGATGCAAGAATATCTTAACCACACTGTAGCAAGTATTCAGCTTTATGACTTTTGAGTCTCTTGCATATAGACTCCCAGGTTTAGGATTCACATTGCAAATGGGAAAAAAAGTGGGTGGAGAAAGGGGTGGAGGAAGAAAGAAGAGAGGGAAGAGAAAAGGGCAGAAAAGGGAGAAAGAAAGAGATGGAGGGCAGGAGGGGGAGAGAAAGGAGACAGGGGAAGGAGGAGGAGGGAAAAGCGGTGGTGGAAAAATCCAAGTTGGGATTCACAGTACTTGGAGGAATCAGCTAATTTTGGAAGACAAAAAGAAAATAGAGCCAATTCTGGGATTTCCAGTTACCTACTGGTTACTATTTGGAAAGAATCACTGCCCGATAAAAATTTACTCTAAGCTAAAAGCTCATGTTCTAGGAACTTTATGCCTAGGATATAGATAGTTTGTGATAAATACTTAGTAAATGAGTGAAATCATATAAATTTCTTTTCTATGTTAGTAAAAATGAAGCTCACAGATGTTTAGTGAGTTTTCTAAAGTCATATAGAAAATCTTAGATGCCTAAAGTATACGAGGTGGAAATATCTGGAAAGATCACCACTTGGGATTTAAGGGACCTGGACTCTGGTTCTGGGTCTGCTTCATCATTTTTTCCTCTCTTGTCTTACAGATTGCAAAAAGCAAAGGCTCATTTATTTTGTTCTATGTGACACCTTCAATGTCTGGCACCGTGCCTGGTACACACTGGATGCTCAGTAAATATTTAAATGCCATTTCCCCACCTGTAAAATTTAGGTTCGCTATATAAAAAGTGAGGAAGTTGGCACCAAATCCTTCTAAGTATTGCTTCCACTAATACGTCTGCGACAGAGAGGATGTCTACTCTCACTCCTTAGTCCATCCCCTTCTTTCCAGCTTCCGCTGCTCCAGTTGCAACGGAAGGCAAGTACAGGTGGGTGAGGTTCCAACATCCTTTCTCCAGTGTTATGCCATCGTCTCTCTGGGCTGTTATTTTCATAAGACAACCCACAAAAATGCAATCTTAATGGAAAACACTGAATCAATCAATTACTTCATTGTCTATTTTACAAAATGAGTTCCAGAATCACCACAGACCTCCCAATCTCCCAACCACAGCAGCAAAGATTCTTCAAACTTTCACATGAGGTGGTTTCCAGTCACTCTTCCCCAGAGGCGTACTGAAGCCTGTGTGATCTTCTTGCTTTGTATCTTTTGAGGATTCTCAGAGCAATAAACATCCTGAAGGAGGGGAGAGCAGCAGCTACAATCGTCCATGTATTCCAGGATAATGGCTGAGAGAGATCAAGCCTCCCATTCCGTTCATGGAAGCCCTTCCCCTCCTCTCATGATACAGCCCTAGCCAGAAAAATAGTAGCAAAGCCAAATCACCAGAGAGATAATCACCCGAGAAGCAGCATACCTTTCCTGGGAGCAGAGCCAGCCACCCAGAAGATCCAGGTTCCTCCTCTTCGGGAACTCCTTTCCTGCGGAGGGACAGCCCCAGCAGCGACACCCCCTACACGGCTGTGGTGTGTAGTACACTGAGGACCATGATCATGGAGTCAAGAACGCCAATGAGACCTCAAACAGACTTGTGTGACTTTGATAAAAGTCAAAAGATTTATAAAATGTGAAGAGAAACTAGAGTAGGAATATGTGACTTGGAAAAGTCAGATCATCTTTGAGCTTCAGAGTTCTCCATTGTCTTCAGTCAGGTGTGGTGGTGTATGCCTATAATCCCAGCACTCGAGAGGCTGAGGCAGGAGAATCACTGTAAGTTCAAGGCCAGCTGGGACTATATAATGAATTCAAGGCCAGTCTAAACTATGTAGCAAAACCCTGTCTCAAAAAACAAAAAATAAAACAAATATCTTCACGTTTAATAATTCTTCTTTAAAAAATTCTTGTCATTTAAATATGATCTGTGACCCTGAAGTTTTGCAGGAGTTTAACCACCCAAGACATATGTTAATTAAGAGGGAAAAAACTTAAATTTAACTATGTATTTACAGGTGGAGCCTTTAAATTAAATCACTGGGGTAGAACATGATTAATTCCTGCTGGTTTTATAAAGAGAGAGAGTGAAACCACACAGACACAGAGATACACTTGCCCTTGAGCAATGATGCTACCTATAGGTCTCTTACCAGAGCCTGTGTTATGCTGATTGTACGTCCAGCCTCCAAAACTGTGATCTAAATAAACTGCTTCTCTTTATAAATTCACTGCCTCAGGTATTTCATTATAGTAATGACAAATGTACTAATACAACACTTTCATTGGCTGCCAAATTTAGAAACATTTTAAAATACAGATACACTTTTAAAGTACATCAGTATGCATAATCCTATCACTGATGGTCACTGTTAACATATCTCTGTATTCTTTTTGTGAGGCTAGTTGGGTTTTGCATCACAAGCTATATATTTTCCAATGAAAACTGTCCCTTCTCTGTCTTTTTGTAGCTTTGTACTTGTGCCAACAATGCTTCACATAAACAAGGAAGCCAGGAAACTCTCCTGCAACCACTAACTCCTTGTGGTCTACGACCAGATTTTTTAATTTCCTGGTTGATAATAAGTCAGCTGAGGCTAGTCGTGACTATTGAAAAAGTCACTGAAAGTCAAATTTACATGAGTAGAAAAATAATAAACTGGGTATCTCCATTCAGTGCTTTTTATTTTGAAGATATTCCTACAAAATTTTAACACTGTTTTTCTCATTTCTCTGGAGCTTCCAAATTATTATGCTTAAATTTGTAGAAAGAGAGGAATAAATTTCACTGTTTTAAAGTAACATTTCTCAAAATGTGTTCCATAGAATGGCAGATGCTGGGAAAACCACTCAGAAAAAGTTTTATGGTCAAAGGAGTTTGAGGAAAGCTATGCATGCTACCTTAAAGACTCACCAAGCATGTTTAATATTTTAAAAGCTATAAGATGTCTGTGGAAAGAGTTCTTTTTAATTTCCCTGAACTCATTTGCAATCAAGATACTTACTTAGGAATGCAACATTATTTTGCCCATCCATCAAGAATGGCAGCCTTTAAATCTTAGTGAACAAGCATTCAGTCTGAGTTGATTTCTACAGACACATCACGAAACTTCTCTACACTTCTGGGCTCTTTTCTGTAAGATTAAGATAAAAATTTTGCTTACAACACAGCTATTTGAACACCTCAATGAATGCAGCGTATAAAGCACATGTACCAGAGACCAACACACATACCAATCACTCAAAATAAATGGAATCTCTTATTGTTTATCAGATGGAGTAGCCAGGAGAAGGGGAGGATGAGGACAGATGCATTTTATGGAGGAAAGATGGGATCATAGGGCTGTGATCCTTCTTTGCTGAGGTAGCAAGGAATTGTCTTTAATCTCTCTAGAGGTGTAAAGGTCCACATTTTCCTTTTTATTTTCTTTCTGTTTCTAATAACATCTTTGCCTAGACACAGGACATCCATCTTTGTCTCTCATGTAATCTATATTTGAGAAACTTTCTCACAACATTTAAAACTATTTAACAGATGGGCATGGAGGCACAATCTGTAATTCTGGCTGCTTGAGAGGCAGAGCCAGGAAGATCACAAGTATAAACCCAGTCTGGGCAACATGGCAAGATTGTAAAAAATAAACAAAAGTTTAATTAAGTAGAAAATATCTATATTTTTAAGTATGTGGCTGAACTGGTGGGAAAGAAGAGGAAAGCACAAACCCAAAGAAGAAAACAAGTACAGAAGCCAGTCTTCACTGAGGGTCGTCTACAAGGCCCTAGTAGCTGACAGCTTGAATTTCATGGTCTGTACTCAAATGATAAAAGATAAAACCTGAGACCAATGCAGTGTGGAAGGTTTGACAGTTCACTGAAGAAACTCAGAAGCTCCCAAAATACGATGAAGCCAGTGGATGGAAATAGGAGGAATCACAAAGGAGTGGGTGGTAAAGACATTTGGCTATCTTAGCCTTAGCTCTCCAGGAAACAGAATTTAAAAAAGTGTTTCCCCTGGTTATTCTTAACTCATCATGAGGACAATCCCACAAATTTTGGGGCTAGAACTCACCCCACTCCTGCAGCCTAAAAATATACTACTTGAAAAATTAGGTTAAGTAATTTCAAGCTGATAAGACTATGAATCACCTGAAAAAAACAAAAGCCAATTTTCTCATGGGAAATAAATGCAATGATAGGCCACAAAGACATCCCAAAGGGATATGAGCACATGATTTGAAAAGTCACCAAACACAATTGAAAATAAGCTATTATAAAATGTAGAATCAGCTCCAGATACTAAATTCTGAAATTACTAGGTACCAAATGCAAATATTTTGTTTCAAAAACAAAAAGTAATTGATGAGGCAAAGTGGGATAAAAAAACATCCAAATAAAATGTTTGAAGGCAAAAAAATTTCTAATTAAAATGTGAACCTTCAAGACAGATTTAAATACTAATTTAGATACAGTTGAAGGGAAAATTAGTGACCTGGAAAATAGACAGGAAAAAATTACATAGAATGAACCACTGATAATAGACTGACCAATATGCAATTGTACATATCTTTCTCAGTAATTGATAAATGAAATAAATAAAAAATTGGTGAGGATATGAAACCCACTAGTTTGGGTTTTTGTAACTGCTTCCTGGAACAGATGGCATCAACTGTCAATTACTCAGTACTTAGTGTAAATTACTTAAGCTGGTTCTTCTATGACATCTAACCTAAAATGAACCTGAGCAAAGACAATTTTAAGGCCATTCAAGATCCACTTTTTTAAAGAATAGTTCCCATAAGACTGTTAAGCAAATAATGCTTATACTTTGATGCCTTCTATTATTTAATATTTGATATTTCATGTAGTTCTTGTTATTTTTTTATTTTTATTTGATTTTTAATGTAATACATGCTCATTATTAAAATGTGGAAAATACAGGTAATATCTTACCCAAAAAGTAAAGAAAATTAATGTAACTAATGAGCACACTACTCAAAGATAAACACTGTTATGTTGTTACATTTTAGTGTATTCTTTTGACGTTTTTATTTATTTATTCTTTTTGTGCATGTATGCTAGAGATTGAACCCAGTGCCTTGTGTGCTAGGCTTATGTTATCCTACTGAGCTATATATATCTCTGGCCTTTTCTTTTCAGTTACTTTATTGCTATACTAATCAGCACTTACTATGTGCCTCCTGGTATTCTAGCACTTGGGCAAAAGTGGTCAAAGTGTAAAGTTCCTGTCCTCATGGTATTAGATTTTTCTACATTTCTATATATGTAACTATTCATACTTTGAATTTAGAAATTAATAAGGAAAAATAAGCCAAATGAGATCATCTGCTAGAAATTATTCATGTTATTTGCATTCCCGGTTCCTAAGTGAGGAACCAGATGGCATTAACATGGTATTCTGCCTATCACCTGGCAAAGCAATTGCTCTTGAAGACAATGTTTTGTGGATCCAAAAGTTGAAAAGGTCAAAAGAATCATGGAAAAGCAAGTGGTGACTGAGATCATGAATCCCTCTCATCTTTAGGCAGACCCTACTTTAATGATAAGTCAGATATCTATAGTTGGAAAATACTGATTTGTACCATTTGTTGGTTTTTATGGTGTAAATACTGCCACATGGACAATTTCAAGCTCCAAACATTATGTCATTTATATAGACCTTAGAAAGGGTACTTAAAATTGACTCCATGAGCTGGCAGAGACTGGTTCTAGTATAGCATTGCCTGGCTCTGTACAGCCCTTGCAAACCTCTGCCTCCCAAAGCTCAGGTGATGAGTGCCTTAGAAAACAGGACCTAGGGATTATAGTAATTGTAAAGAAAAAGAGAGGAAAAGAAAGTATTCTAAAGGATATAAATGCATGCATGTTTGAGTGTGTGGGATTGATAACCATGTTGCTAAGTTTTTGTTGGATAGATGAACAGAACTGGTTGCAGTCTCACTGTTTGGATGTTCACTTTGTAGGCTTTACTTTTGCAACTTGAACAACTACTTCTAAGAGGAAAATAAGTAATTATCAACTAGTGATTTCTTACTGGTTACTATTTTTGTTTTGTTTTTGAAATTTTGTACTATTTCTACCCTCTTTCTGTTTCAATTTTTTTCTTTAAATAAAAAAAAGACTGAAAAAAAAAAAAGAAAAAGAAAACAGGACCTGAAGGCAAAAAAGAATACACAGAGAGAGGACTGGGACATGAACATATGATTCCTACTTTCCCCAAGCTCACCATGTAGTGATGAAGAGAATCAAAAAAGCTGCTCAGTGATTTTTTTTTTTTTTTTTAAAAAAAAAAGAGGGCCAGGGATGTGATAGAGTGGTAAAGTGTTTGCCTAGCATGAGCAAGGTCCTGGTTTCAAATCCCAATCGATCGATGTAATTTTTTAAATTGGTAAAGAAAATGAACTCTCTTTATTGTGGGAATTCAGACCCAGTAACATAAAGACTATTGTCATCCATACATAAAATTGAAACTCTTATTCTACTATTCAGTAATTCTGTGATCTTACGTAATTGATTAATGTCTCTGTTCTTACCTCATAGATTTTTATAGAATTAAAAAAGACCGTGGAAGCATGCTGCTCTGATAGGTGGCTGTGGCTTGGCAAGCCGGGGCCGCCCCAGAGTGAGAACCATATCAATGTTTCCTGAGATCAGCAATGCGCCATGTTGCACCTTGGGGCGCTGGGAAAACAGGTAGCCAGTTCACCCCTCTGGTGGGTGGCTGTGAGCCTACCGGGGCATGGGCTAAGAATCAAATATCCACACACCCACCCCCCGCAAGTGAGACCCACAGATCTGAGCATGTCTTACGAGTTTGACTATATGCGATATAGGAAATAAGGGGGATTTTCTTCTGCCATCTCTTTGAGGGAAAATATTTTTATCTCTGTTTTGCTCTGTTTTGATCAATGGTATTGCTCTATTCAATATTCTGTCCTTGTAATTTCAGTATTTTCTTCAATATTGCTCTGCCTGATTGAAGGAACAACTATTGTGAAGAAAACCAGATGTACTATTGTGCCTATTGCTGTTGTCCCGGTGGCCTGTTGTGAGGTTCTGTGCCAATTTCACTGCACTGCCTCAGTTGGCTATGTTGTGTCTTGTTCTGCTGTATTTTTACTACCTTCAAAATAAATAAATAAATAAATAAGAAAAAAATTTTAAAATAAATAACAACAAAAGAGATCAGTAAGGTACTGAGCAACCTGAAACATGGTATAACTAAACAGATAATGGACTTAAAAAGCAAAAGGAGGAAAGTCAGGTGCTCTAAAGGATATAACTGCATGTACAATTAAGTGTGTAGGATTGATAACCATGTTGCTAAGTTTTTGTTGGATCTGTGAACAGAACTGTTTGCAGCCTCACTGCTTGAATGTCCACTTTGTATGCTTTGATTTTGTAACTTGAACAACTACATCCAGGAAGACAATATGTAATGTATCAACTAGTGATTTCTTACTGTACATTTTTTTTTGAAATTCTGTATTGTTTCTACCCTTTTTCTTCTGTTTTGCTTTATTTTACCCTCTCTTTAAATAAAACTTAAAAAAAAGACAATGGATTGGAAGTCATCACATGGTATCTGGCATCAAGTAAGTACTCTACAAATTCTAGAGTTAAAAACAGTACTGCTGTCAACCCTACTTATAATACAATACTAGCTCTCTTGCTGGTTTCCACCTAGCTGTTTGCAGTCACCATGAACTGCTGCCCTGCCATGCCACCCTCCTTGGAGCCAACTGAGTATGGACTGAAACCTCCCAAAACTGTGAGGATGAGTGGCAGTTGCTATGCAACTCTGCCGGGAAGATTTGGAACCCACAGGAGCTGAGTGGGAAGCAAGTGATCTGACTAAAAGTTGAAGTCTGACTGAATAGCAAAAGTGGGGAGAAAGCAACTGGCTCCATCGGATGCATTCATTTACCATAAAATATGAATGGTAAAGAAAATAACAAGAAAAGACTATTTAAATAGAATTAGATCAAGGTTTCAAATTTCTAGATAAAAAGAAAGAGAAACTTGAAAAACATGCAAGAAGCATCTGATAACATAAATGGAAATGAGAAAGAGAAAACCAAAAATTTAGAAGTTTATAGGAAATAGAATCATATGAAAGATATTCCGGAGGAAGACAAGATGGCCAATCAGTGAGCAACAAAAAAAACAGAGCCTCCCAGGAGAAACAACTCATACGCCAGAATAAAACACCCTGGAGAGATCCAAACAGAGGGAGATGGATCCTCTTGACACAGGAAGAAATTAAAACATAAAAAAGCTCATCAAATACATTGGGACTACAACTGGAACAGCAGGACACAGTGTTTTCGCTACGACCCGCCAATTTTGCAGCAGACTGAGTTTGCACCATTCTGAATCCACCACGGCCGGCAGAGCCACCCAAACTCATTCCCACCATGACTCACAGGAAGCAGAGCAGCACTGAAGTTGGGGGTTAGTGAGCCTGACGGAGAGCAGAGCCTGCAAAGGGACTTTCATTAATCCATGGTCAGTGCTGGGATTGGGACACCCCCCCCATGGAAAGGGCATGATCAAATGGGCGACATGTTGGAATCTGGCAGGAGGAGCCTGAACTGGGGGCAACAGTGACTTCAGTTGGTTCCTCCCTCCCCAAAGCAGATTCATGGGATTTGCTTGGACTGGGCCGTGCCCCTAGTTGGGACCCAATGAGCCATCCCAAATCGATTCCCTGCACCTAGCAAGCACTGACTAGGGGAAGGCCTCTGCAGTTTGGTTGGCCCGGTGGGGAGGGGCAGGCTTAGGCAGGCACTGCTTACACCTCAGTGATAAGAGCAGTCAGAAGAGGGGGGAGGACCCTTGCAAGCGTGCTTCAGAGGAGGCGTGGCCAACAGGAAAGGGGGCTGGGACCTGCAATGTGACCTGTGTGGAGGAAGCCAGAACCATGACAGGAGAGAGAGGTAGGAAAAGGCCCCAGGCTAGAACCCTGAGAGCCCTGATCCAGGAGAGGGAAAAACAAGGGCAAATGAGGGCAGCAAACATGCAACAGCAGGCATGGCTTCAATGGACATTAAAAGATATCTTCGGGACCTTGTACACGAGCTCAAAACTGAAATATTAAATCAGGTAAAGCAAGATATGAGTAGAGTAATAAAAGAAATGTTCTCAGGGCGTATCTCTCAGGAAGATACAGACAGTAGAAGGCAGGAACACAAAAAAAGGAGAGAAACATTCGATAAAGAATATAAAGAAAATATAGAATACATGAAGCAGATTCAAAGAGACTACGAGGAAATTAAAAATTCCATTGAAAGCTGGCAAAATGCCTTAAAAGAAACTAAGGATAGACTATCAAAACTTGAAGACAAGTTTGCAGTGTGTGACCATGAAAGGAAAGATCTCTTAAAAATAACAAGGAAACAGGCAGTAACAATACAAAGGCTAGAAGATGACAAGAGAATCTACAATTTAAGAATAAGAAATGTGAACAAAGAAGCAGGAATACATACAGGCGAATTACAAAGGCTACTTACAGAAATAATTGAGGAAAACTTCCCAAGCATGGGAAAAGAAAATGACATTCAGTTATGTGAGGCATGCAGAACTCCAGCCACCTACTACCAAAACAGATCTACACCCAGACATATAATAATCAAGATACCAGAAATTCAATATAAAAACAGAATATTAAAAGCCGTCAGAGAAAAGAAACAGATTACCTATAAAGGTAAGTCCATCAGGATCACGGCTGACTTCTCCACACAGACTATCAGATCAAGAAGAGCTTGGAGTGAAGTCTTCCAAGCCCTGAAAGAAAATAACCTGCAGCCCAGATTGATGTACCCTGCAAAACTGTCACTAGAAATTAATGGAGAAACAAGATGCTTCCATGACAAAGAGGAACTTGGGGAGTTTGTGACCACCAATGCAACCCTACAGAAAATACTGAAGGACATTCTAGAGAGAGAGAAAAAAAAATACCAGGATTTTAGGAACAGTGGCAGAAAGGCCTCAATGAGTGAGGCAGGCAGTAGAATGAAGGAGAAAACTAGACAAACGGGCAGAAAAATAGCATAGCAGAAATGAGGCAGAGAAGGTTGGCTATAATCTCTAACATAGAGGGCCTTGATATACTATATTGTTAATAGTGCACCAGGATTTAAAAACCCACATTACTCACACTACTCTGCTTAGATGTATTATATTCTGTTCCAGTCATTCTACCTGTACTAGATTTGAGGGTACAAACAGTAATCCCAAAAATAACAGGATATAGTATGGTAATCATCCTTAATTTCCTATTAACTATATCTAAAGCTCTGTAAAACCTATACTGTTTTACCATAACTGATTATAATCAAATCTAGCTTGTTAGATCACTGTTTTGTATTGATAGATTTTATTCAAAGCTGTTATGATTGATAGTATCAAGTCTGAGAGTATAGGCAACTGCACTTAAGATGACAAGATTCACTAGAATATCCACTCTGGTTTGATTATTACCTGCCTTTGAAGTTTTATATTGTCTACAATGTTTTATTTTTTACTAATATTGTTATGTACTGC